>JBBPLT010000482.1:0-21087 GCA_038089955.1 Strobilomyces dryophilus | reverse complement strand
CTCCAGTCAAGTTCACTTGGGTTTGGACCTCCCTAAGCCTGCCCAGCCTTGATTCCAACACCTCCTCTCTCCTCAAGACTCCCTGGTGTTGGTCTACGTTCACATAAGGGGTAGCCTAAGACCTTGATGGTTTAGGGTTGTATCAACATTTTATACTCGGCTGAGGCCGAAACTACGAAACAAGTGTGAGAGCGAATGTATGTACCAGCCGACATCATTGGTCTACAGACAGTGACGACCGATGGTCAGTGAGTCCGTAATTAGTGCGATAATGCAAGGAAATAAGTCTGAAACAAAGAGAAGAAAGACCGGCCTTCAAACAGAAGGACCAATGAGGACCAATGTGGGCTGAGGAAGGACCAATAGGCCAGATTTACGCTCGGGCCACACCAACGTCGCTTGAACAGTCTCTAAGAGTCTGAGAACAAAGTAAGAGAGTCTGGAAATGAAGCAAAACTATGAGTAATATCCATAGCATGCATGGAATGGTAGGAAAGGTCCAAATGTAACCTTAGAGACCTACTGGTCTCTACATCCACGGGGGACTTAGCGACTGACTGTCCCAGTCAGCGAATGTGGCTGTGTGGGAGCGAGATAATGCGGAGTTTGAATTTTTTTGTGGTCGCGTCTCAATAAGTCTGGCATGTCTTCGCTCTTCCCCCCATCACTCCCCATCCACCACTATGACCAGCCACATCAAGAAGCACCATCAACTTGTGAGCTGGGGCACGGCCCATCAGATGAAGCTGCAAGAGATGTTTTGGGAGGCAACAACCACCCTCGACATGGTGGCGTGGACCTTGCCAAAGAACGGTGAGGACTTCAGAGAGGAGCAGGACAACTGGGTGGCGAGCTTCAGCTCGGCGATGGTGAGTGGTCGGCACATGGTTGCGTGGATGGCTGACACGTTTGTCCCTAGGATGCGTGGAGTTTGGCGGCCGAAGCCGCTGCTGCAATTGGCCTGGACACGACGCTGGCTGAGGACGTCAACAGCCACCTTGACGAGGCCAATGAGTGTTTTCAGGCGTGGTCAGCATGCGGACCAGCTCCCAACGAGGAAGAGGCAGCCCATCAAGAGGGTGATGTGGGCGCGTCCAGCATGGAGAAGAGCCCAGGGAAGGAACAGGCGAGTCCCATGGAAGAGGACACAATGGGGGCAGCGACTGACGAGGAGGAGGCAAGGACTGTGGCAGCGTGCCTGAGAGAGGAGTTGTGGGCCGATGCTGGGCAGTTCATCGCCGAGCTGCATGCAGAGGCGGTGGTGGTCGAGGCTGCAAGGCGAGCCATGTCGTTGGGCACATCATCGTTGAAGGTAAGTATTTGTGGGTTTGGGGGGTGTTGTTACTAAACGGTTCCCAGAGGACGTGCAAGGGAGGGGAAGGCGAGCTGACCGAGGCGAAGAAGGCCAAGACTGTGAGGACCATGGTGGTCTCTCGGATCCGTCAATGGGTGAAGGAGCCGGAACAAGAGGGGGCCGATGACAAAGAGGACGCCTGCATGCGGTGCAGGTCTGCTAACCTGCCCAAGGAGTGTCTCCCTGGGCCGGGGATGGCGTGCCTTTGGTGCTATGAAAGGCAGATCTGGTGCAATAAGAGCGTGGGCCGAGTGGCACTGAGGAAGAAGGAGGTCACAAAGCCAAAGGCCATGACCAAAAAGGGTAAGTGGTCTGAACGTCATAGATGCAGCTCACCGACGCTTGGGCCAGCAGTCCCTAGGAAGGCTATGCAGTCCATGGCGAAAGTGGGGCCAAGCAAGAGGGTGCCGAGCCCGATCTCCATTGACAGGTCCGACAATGACGACGGTGTGGTGGAGGCGACGCCAGTCATGTTAAAAGGCTATGATGGACACTCAGTCGTATGTGGGGCAAACGGACTGAGGTGGCAGCTACGAAAACAGTGTGTTTAAGTATGCATGGACACAAACTAACTATAAGAAGGAACTAGAAAGAAAAATAGGGATGGTAGAATGCATCATATCCGAGAAAGCGCGTATCAAGGAAATTTTATCAGCTGAATATGCATCGTATGGGATGGCGTCTGGTACCACATGGTACGGTTGGGTAGCACGTTAGTACGTGATCGGCGGTGTGCATGCTTGCGCATTCCAACACTCCCCCTCAAGCTGCACATAGTCCGAGTTCGACGGTGAAATGTTTGACTTTCGGTGAAGGCAGCGCCTTGGTGAAGACGTCAGCGACCATGTCGCCAGTAGGACAATAGACCAGTCGGATTTTGCTGTTGTCGACGACCCAGTGTATGAAGTGGAATCGGACGTCGATGTGTTTGGTACGTGCGTGATATTGGTGGTCTTTCGCAAGTGCGATTGCCGACTGATTGTCTGAAAAAAGAGTCGTTGGCTGCGAGAGAGGGGTGAACAGGCTGGATATAAGGGTGCGGAGCCAGAGTGCCTCTTTTGCGGTGTGTGTCGCTCCGACATATTCGCTCTTGGTCGTTGAGAGCAAGACGATCTCTTGTCGTTTCGAGCTCCAGGATACTGCGCCGCCGTCGATGAGGAACACATAGCCCGAGATTGCACGGCAGTCCTCCATGACGCTGCCATCCATGTTGGTATATCCCCCGAGCGGCTTCTCTCCCCCTCCATACGTCAGCCTGAGGTCTTTCGTACCAAGTAGATACCTGTAGACACGCCAGACAGCATCCCAGTGCGGTTGTCCAGGGTTAGATGAGAAACGCGAGACCTGTGAGACAGCAAATGAGATATTGGGCCGGGTCCCGAGCGCAGCGTACATGAGCGATCCAATCGCTTCTTGGTATGGGATGTTTTTCATAGCGGCGTATTTGGCGGTGGTAGATGGTGACTGACTCGTGGTGAGTTTTGCACTTGGCTCCATTGGCATTGAGATGGGCTTCAGCTGGTCGAAGTTGAATTGTCGGAGGATGGTGTCGATGTATGTGCACTGTGAGAGTGCGAGCGTGCATTCTTCTCGGTTCCACATGACTTCAATTCCTAAAAGTCAGTGGAGCTCGCCGAGGTCAGTTACTTCGACGAAGCGACTGAGCTGGTGCTTGACGGTCGTGATGAGAGTGAGCGTGCTTGCAGCGATTGTGCAGTCGTTGACATGCACTATGATGATTGTCAGCGACGGTCCTTCCTGTTTGACAAAAACAGCTTGGTCGACTTCGCACTGCTTGAATCCCATCTTGGTCACCAGGATTTCGACTAAGCGTTGGTACCAACGGCGACCGCTTTGCTTGAGTCCGTATAGCGTCTTGCACAGGCGGCACACTCGGTGGGGGTATTTCAGGTTGGCATAACCAGGCGGCTGACACATGTAGATGACTTCGTTTTTGTTTAATGTACCATTTAGGTACGCGCCCTTGATGTCGATCTGATGCAGTTCGAGGTTTTCGCATGCGGCAAGGGCGAGAATGGTCCAGATGGATGCGAGCTTTGCAATGGGGGCATATGTGTCAAAGTAGTCGATGCTGGGGACTTGAGAAAATCCCTGCACAACAAGATGCGCCTTGTAGCGCATGATACTCCCAGCGGTGTCCTTTTTTGTGCGGAAGACCCACTTCGATCCAACAATGTTGGCCCCAGGCGGGGGGTCAATGAGTTCCCAGGTCCTGGCCTTCTTGAGCATGTCAAGCTCTTTGCGGATGCCATCCTCCCATCTTGGCCAGTCTGGGTGTCGCCTTGCGTCGGCCAGCATGGTGGGCTCAAGTGCCTCGGCGGCTGTGCTGGCCTGCTCGACAAGCATGGTGAGCTCTCAATCATCGTAGTCTTGCTCATACCTGTCGTCAGTGACAGCAAGCATCTGCTTGGCCATGCCATCGCCTTCGAGAACAGTTGGCTGGGGGGCCAGTTCTTTGACTACAGGATCGGGTGGTTGCACACCTTGAGGGAGCGCCGTGCTGGTGGCTTTGCCGCTGATGATGTCGAGGATCCGTTGACTCGGCTTTCGGATGCGCTTGGCACGGGGCCCATCTTCATCAGGAGTTGGTGGCTTAGGTGGCTTGGATGGCAGTGAGGTGAATGGCGAAGGTAACAGCGTTAAGGGTGATAGCGGGGAGTTTGGAGCAGTGGCAGGGGCCGGAGGCTGTGTGATGGTGATGGGTGAGGACTTGACGGACATGGTGTGTGATTTGTCAGCAGTGACAGGAACAGGTAGCTGTGCTGAGGTTCTGGTGCTCAAAATGGCAGGTTCTTCCTCCCCCTCAACAGCATGCTGCACAGCGTTGAAGTACATGTTGCGCTCGACAGTTACTGTGTGCTTCGACAGCCAATACACACGGCACATGTTCTTGGTATGTTCGTCGATTCCCATCCATTTTCCGTGCTCAATATGCCCTCCCAGCTTTGTACCAGCGCCCGTCTTGACAAAAACGGGTGAACCCCACTCGCGCAGTCAGCTCAAATCGGGCGTCTTGCCCAGCGCAGCCTTGTACGGTGACTTTCCAGCAAGGACTTTGGTAGGCGTTCTATTCTTCAACCAGATGGCATGACACGCAGCCTCTCCCCACAGGAATTTTGGCAGTCCACTAGCATGCAACATCACACAGACTTTTTCCAAAATGGTCCGGTTCAGCCACTCAGCCACCCCATTGTGCTGCAGCATATCGTGTGTGGTGAGGTGCTGCACGGTCCCTTGCTTCTCCAGGTACAGTACGAATTCCTTTCCCTGGTACTCTCCCCCTTGATCCGAGTGGAGGAGCTTCACTTTTGCCGCTAGCTGCCTGTCCAGCCACACCTCGAATCCACAGTAGGCCTCAAAGGTTTCGCTTTTCTGCCGCAATGGCCGAAAATGGGTGAATCACGTGCTGTCGTCCGTAAACGTGACATAATAGTGCTTGCCGCAAAGTGTCGGGACAGGTGCTGGTCCTCAAACATCTGAGAAAACAATGTCGCTGATTGACTCAGAACATGGGCCCTCGCATTCCTTTGCGATGGGCTTGCGAGTTGCTTTGCCATATATGCACAACTCGCAGAAGGTAGGCTCGTCAGTCAATGTGTCGATTTTTAGGCCGCTAAGTAGACCCTATTCGGCTAGACGTCATGCAACAGATGGCACGATGTGACCCATTCGACAATGGAACTCCATAACAGTAAGTCATTCTGTTGCAGCGGCAGCGTGCTCATCTCCTTCGTGTACGACATGATATAGCCCTTTGGTTGATTGTGGTATGCACCCAATTGTTTCTCCATCAGCATCACGAATTGTGCAGTAGCCACCTGCAAACATCGTCAAGAGCCCGAGCTCATCCAAACAACCAATCGACACCAGCGTGTACCCCACCTCAGGTGAGTACAGCACCTTAGTTAGATGCAGTTTCGAGATCTCCACCCCATTTGGAATCTCGATGATCAGATCGCCCACACCCGTAGCGCTGAACTTTTGTTGGTTTGCAGTGGTGAAGGACTTCGGCAGGATTTGCTGGACATTCAGCATATGGTCACGATCTGGGGTGATGTGACGAGTGGTGCCCAAGTCATATAGCTCGACGCGGCATGTATCAGTTTGACGATCGCTAACCTCCATGGCAGCATTCTCTAGGTCATTCTCAGCAGTGTATGAAGGGCCAGCGCAGCTGCTAGACGTCGTGTCTTCAGCTTCGTGCGCCCGATCCTCTTCATCATCCCACCCACAGCCCCATGGACTGTTGTCACCAGTAACCGAGAACCAATCGTCATTGTCCTCATTGGAGACTTCCTGTGCTCTGCCAGGTGTGTCTTCGTCGTCGCTGTCCGATCCCGTTGACATCAGGTCAGGTAGGTCGTCCTCATCCTCGATGACCCCAAATACTCCATCCTTGGAGTCAGCATCATCCATTGCAGCATGGGCACTATCCAAGTGAGTTTTCTTTTCGCCATCCTTTGGCGGTTTGTCGCACTTCACAGCTAGGTGCTAATCTGAGCCACAGTTCCACCACAGCTGCTTCGACTGGGTTCCACGGGAGGATCCATGACCTCGACTGCGTCCACGCAACCTTGTAGACGACGTCACAGCCATTGCCTCATCGCGGTCATTTGCGTCGCTCCTGCTGGTATGTTTCGTCCTTTGCCGTTCTGCCTCTTCGCTGATAAGTGAGATTAGGATGTCGGGTTCGATCGTCTTTGACGGAGCATACAAGCGAGCGACGGTGAGCTGGGTCAATGCAAAGTTGGCAAGGTGTGGGGGAAGGGATCTGATGATTGTTGAACGGTAATCCTTCTCATCGACGTCCACTCCTACTGATGCGAGCTCCTCTCACTTGGTCCGCAGATCATCCAGGAACTGGCGCGCGTCGCCTCCTTTCGGCATCCGGGACTCGAGGAATTGGGTGCGCAGGTCTGTTTGCGCGTAAGCCCCCTTTTCCATATACTCACGCTCGATTTCTTTCCACATCTCCTTTACAGTGGCTAGCTTCCGGAGTTTCAGCGCAGTTGAGTCAGGGATATGTTGGGTAAGCAGATGCTTCGAGATACCATCGTTTTTACACCATTTGATTTGTAGCTCGGCTTCATCAGCAGTCAGGGGTGGGGTAAATGTCGGCTTAGCAGCAGTTCCATCAAAATGGCCCCACAGGTCCTTGGCCTTGACGGCAGTCTGAAAACAGAAGGCAAAGATCGCCCAGTTCATGCCCTTGACATGGAGCTTGGGCACGTTGTTGGGAAGCAGGTCGGTGGTAACAGGAACAGTGGTCGACATTTCAGTAAGCAGAGTACTCAGTCTGTGAGATGAAAGGCCAGGGCTCATAACCTGTTAAAAGGCTATGATGGACACTCAGTCGTATGTGGGGCAAACGGACTGAGGTGGCGGCTACGAAAACGGTGCGTTTAAGTATGCGCGGACACAAACTAACTATAAGAAGGAACTAGAAAGAAAAATAGGGACGGTAGAATGCATCGTATCCAAGAAAGCGTGTATCAAGGAAATTTTATCGGCTGAATATGCATCGTATGGGATGGTGTCCGGTACCGCATGGTATGGTCAGGTAGCATGTTAGTACGTGATCGGCGGCACGCATGCTTGCGCATTCCAACAGGTCAGAGGGAAGGGCAAGGGCAAGGCAGTGGAGAAGGTCGGGCTGAAGAAGGCCAGCAAACACTCGGCTCAAGGACCAGTTGAGTCAGTGATGCAGGAGATCACGTGCTTGAGGTGCAGCTGTTCATCCTGCGTAGGAAGACCAAGGCGATGGAGTGCGAGCAAGACGAGATGCTTGACGCACTCAAGAAGATCACTGCTCGCTTGGCTGAGATCCCAGAAGTTGTTGAGTCCGAGTAAGTCGCTGCACCTCCTATAATTAGTCCACATGTACATCATAAATAGTTCTAAATTGTCTATGAAATGCAAAATGAGTGTGAAGTCCGAACGAGGAGAAGCGAAAGAGAGTGTGAATAAGTCTGAAGTGAAGGGAGAGAGACGAGAATGTAGGTATTTGTGGGGTACCGCCCGACTTGTCTTCATTGGGCTTCTCTCTTCGTCTATACCTTCCGGACGGTTTTTCAGTCTGTTTTTCTTTTTGGTATTTATGATGCGGTCTATGTTGTAAGATGGTTAAATGGCACGGTGTCTCAGCATGGGTAGAAGTCCGAAGTTATGATATTAGGAGGAGGGGGAGACATGGAAATGATGACTGATAAGGAGAGACAAATGGTGTTTTTGAGACGTTATATTTTTCTTTCTGGATGATTGTCGGTGATCAATGGTTTTTATGAGAATAAAAGGAGAGGGGGCGAGAGTCTGTTGGCGATCTTTCTATGGTATATGAGACATTACCGGTCTAATCCCGGGGTAAAACAGAGAGGGAAAATAGTTTGTAGAGACTCAGTCTTAGAAGACCGAATCATCCAGGTCCATGTCAATGTCATCAGACTCGGGGACATCTTTCGCTGCTAGTCAGTCGAGACTTTCGTCATTGAGACCAGTGAGGTCTGTCACGAGGGTAGCAGATCTGAAACAAATGTAGTAAGGGATAAGATGGAAGGCCATGTAGCGCAGCTTGGAGACCATGCCATCTAACTTGGCCAGAAGGTACGAGCTGCTGGTAGTCCAACGAAGGACCACCATTGGACCAAGATACCTCGGCTTCGTCTTTTGGTTGAGTTCCTTTTTGACTCGAGTGTTACGAACGAGGACCAAACTTCCAGGGCGGAAGTCAAAGTCCTTGATCTGGTTCTTGAAAGCGGTCTCGAAGTGCTTGACCAAGTTGAAGTGGGCCTTCGCGACGTGCTTACAGACCGACTCCAAGTCTTCCTGACGCTTTTGGAGCTGGCAGGCTTGCCAAGCAATCAGGTCCAACAGAGTGAGGGAATCTGTTTCAGGGGGTGGGATGAGAAAGGTTGCTTCAGCGATATCAAATGGAAAAAGTGGCTTGACGCCGTGAACCATGAAATACGGCGAGAGGCTGGTTGAGTGAATGATGGTGGTGCGCTCGGCCCAGAAGACTGAGTGAGCGACGGTGTGCCAGCACAACTCCCCCCCAGTGGAACTTTTGATGATGGCCTCCCAGACATTGTAATGACACCATTCGACCATGCTGTTTGCCTGGGAGTTGTAGGGGGAGATCCGGATATGGTGAATTCCATACTGGGTGGCGAGGATATCTAAACCTTGGATGAAAGCGGGACCGTTGTCAGTGACTAGTTTGGATATGGGACCCCAATGGCAAAGGAGGTCTTTGAAAATGAATGCAGTGATGGCTGAGCCGTTCTCAGTCTGAAGCATCCACCATTCTGGGTAAGTGGCAAGGGCACATCGGGCCTGGATAATGTAGCAATACCTGCCCGAGCAGAGCATCAGCATCGTGTTGATGTGGACACGTTGAAAGAGACTGCTGATAATGGGTACGGTCAGTGGAATATGAAAACGAGCGGTCTGGCGGACCTGACACTTGTGGCAGGTCCGGATGAACCACTTGACGTTGTCAACCAACATTGGCCACCAAAAGCGGAGGAGGAGTCTGGTATGGACCATGAAGACACCTTTGTGTCCAAGGTCGTCATGTGCCTCTTTGATGAGTCCATACCGTTGGGCCTCGGGTACCACTAGTTGGTGACGGCCATGCGGCTCTCGACGCCAAAGGGAGCCATGGAGAATGAAAAAACGAGTCGCCAAGTTCATGAAGGAGTGGAACTCAGCATCTGAGAGGTCCATGGGGCGGATACACATCTCGAGAAATGAATGGATGGTCTGAAGATAGTCCTCTTTTGCCTCAGCCTTTTTGGACCAAGGGATAGAGGGTGAGCCAGGGGGTGGTTCTGGTTTGGGCAAAGAGGATGAAGAGAAGACTGACACATAAGAAAGCGAAGGCCGAGTGGTCAGAAGCGGTGTAATGGTAGTGTCCGTGGTGCAAAGGGGACTGGCACAAAGGTAAAAGGAAGAAGTGAGACTGTCAGATGGGAGTACGGCAGGAAATGAAAGAGAGCGATCGTTAAGAAGGGTGGTCGAAAAAGAATATGCCTGGTTGAGCCAATCCTCCACGCCTGAGTCCTCAGGAGGATCTTTGTCAGACAGGGGACGGTGAGAAAGACTGTCGGGGCCGGCATGCTTGGCAGTGGGAATATGATGCATTTCGAAATGAAAGAGAAGGATGCCTGTGATCCATCGGTTGATGGTCGTGTTTGGTTGTAGGTCTGGGTTGTTAATCATCCCCTGAACATACTTGGCATCCATCTCAACAACGAGGTTAACAACGCTGAAAATGAAGATGTGGACCAAGCAAAGGGCCTGAAAGAGTCCATACTTGGGAATAGCAGCTCTCAACACTCGTGAGGCTGATAGAATTAAATCGATTCGGATAGCGCTTGCCATCCTCACCTTCCTGAGAAAGAATAAGACCGATCACGATGACCAAGATGTCAACGGTGTAGGAGCTCGGAGCTCCCTAGGTTCGTAGACCCCCAATCTCCCGTTTCACAGGTGTTAGGAAGATTGTCAAGAGTCCCTCGCATCCCTGTGTCCTCCCGAGCGTATCCAGATCTCTTAGTAAGTACCTGCATGTATCCACGCCTATCCGCGCCTATCCGCAGTCACCCGCATGTGTCCGCATGTATCTGCTGTGCCCAGTGCAGCACCAGACTCTACTAGTAGTCTGTTTTTCTCGTTTCTCATTCGGTCTTATCTCAGTGGTCATATTTAACCTTTTATTTGCTTATTTCCGTTGTTCTCGGTCATCTCAGTTGCTGATTACATTAAGTTTTGACTTGTTGCCACCTCGTTACTTAGATTACCTTGTGATCCGCCCATAGGAACTCAGTCGCGGGAGCCGATCCCTGACTATAAAATCTTGTCCTGGGACTTAGAATAGGATCTATCTATCTTCTGTCTGGCCTCTCAGACCTGACTCCCTTCATCCCCATCATTTCACCTTCGTCTTCGTTCTCGTTGTTCCCCTTGTCCACCCAATAGTTTTCCACTCCCAGACTGGTCGCCGCAGACCACTGGACACTTGTATCCGCCACCATATCCACATCACCGTCATCTGGATCACTTTGTTTTCTCGCTGGACTCTGCCGGTTCCTTCTGTTAGGTGCTACATAGGTCTAGCTACCCCTTCTCTACCTTGTTTCCTGCTTAGAACCCCTTGGGACAAGTCATACTTGCCCAATTCTTCTACCTGGGTAGAGACACCCCCCTTTTATTTACTTTTCTTTCAATGGCTAAGACGACCTCTTGGCCCGACTTGTAATCAAGTCGCTGAAGCGCGGGGGACTTTGTGATCTCATCCTTGAGACGAGTCATTGCCTCCCGTTGCGCATTGCCCCATGCGAATGGGACACCCTTTCAGGTCAGGTCGACGAGTGGTCTTGCAATCGAAGCGAAATTGTGGATGAATATATGAACGATGCCGCAAGTACCAAGAAAGCCTCAGACTTGCATTACGGTCTCGCACTTGGGCCAGTCCTGGATCTTCTGGACTTTGGCTTCGTGCAGGACTCAGCCCTTGAAAGTGCACTTGTGCCCAATGATGGTAGCATCCGGGGCCGCAAGGACAAATTTCTTGGCTGAGATCGTGGTGTTAATGTTTTGTAGTCGCTGTAAAATTCGGTTAACAACGACGAGGTGATTCCAAATGAATAGTTGAATTCCCGGGTTCTCAGGGATTGTCTTGTAGGAGCCATCTGCCCGCTGATGGCGTGTTGTCTCAGACTTCACGGGCAAGTCATCGATGAACGGCATCGTGTGGTGGAGGATCTCATCCTGTAGGATGAATGCCATGTTGGCTTGGTAGATTTGGACTGCATTAGTATGGCCCATGGGTAAAGTGGTGAGACGATGTGGGCCAAGTGGACTATTAAAGGTAGTCATGTCTCAGGACTCCACATGGAGTGGATGTTGGTTGTAGCCGGCAAATAAGTCCATCATGCCATAGACCACGTACCCGCCGAAAGATTCAGCGAGGTGCTTGACAAACTGTTACAGTCACACGTGGAGACGCCCCCATCCTTTCTTTTCCTCCCATCCCCGACTCCCCGACCCTTGTTCCCGACCTCTCCTCCCTTGACGATGACCCAATGGAGACCCCCACCTCCTCCGTTCCCGTCCCACCACGCTTGGCACGCAAAACGCCCAAGACACCCAGGAAGGACGCCTAGTAACCCTACGGCCTTCCGCATGGAACACCGCAACCGCAGCAGGCTGCGCCGGATTCTCCTCTTCGCTTCTCTTCTTGTACTTCTACTGACTCCGTTTCCATCGCTTCCACACGGAGTTCCAGACTAACCGTTCCATTCCCATGATCTGCTTCCTTTGATCCTTTTATCTCCTTTTGACCACGGACACCCGCACCCCATCTAGTAGAACCCTCAACCCTGAAGGTTCCCACCCCTTGCCTAACAAGTATATAAGTCGGGTACTTCTTCCCATGTTCCCTAGCTAGTTCTACGCATAACTCGTGTAGTAATCTAGTCCATCTTCCACGCATCCTCTCGCGTGTGACCGGTCGATCTAGCCGACGCTATCGAACCCCTGATCCTAGTCTAGCTGCTGCTACTAGGAACTCACTCTTGTCGCTTCGTCTATAAGACTTCGCTCTACTTTGAGTGAGCGCTGCTAGGTTATTACGCAACCAGCGTAACACAAACAGTGGGACCGAGGAGTCCCGGATGGTCATGGCGTTGAGGGGTTGGAGGTCATGTATGAGCCGAAGCGTCTTGCTGTCCTGCTTGAGCATGCAGAACCAGCAAGACTGGTAGGCTGCGGCAGACGGTTCATACACGCCCAAGGCGATTCGGTCTTTGATTATTCATATAGCCTGTTCCCAGGCTTTTGTGGGGATGGGAATGTTGCGCAGTACCCACGGTGTGTGAGGTACTGTTGGGATCTTGACTGGTGGGAAGTAGCACTCGTCTAGACAGCCTTGCTCGGTTGGTACCCAAGCGAAAGCGGTCTTATGCTTGCAGACTAGCCAATGGACCAACTTGAGTTCCTTGGGCCACAGCCAGTTAGCTGGGTCGAGGTCAAGCGTGTTGGCATGTTCCTGAGTAAAATGAACGCCCAGCACAAAGGGTGAGTATGGAGTGGTCGAAGACCACCGAGCGGTTCGTCAGGTAAGCGGCGCAAGACACAGAACTCCTTCTCAAGAGGGGCCACGACTGGCCGAACCTTCTTTGTGATGGGTTTGTATGCAAAGGCATGAGCAGTGGGGTCAAAGGAGAAGGCTGAAGAGAAGGCCGAAAGGTGTGCAGGTGAAAGTGCAGTTTGAGTCAAAGATAAGAATGAATACACAGAGGACCAAAGTGGTCTTGCGTGGGCCAAAGGTGAAACGGACTTTAAAATTGGTGGGGGACGAAGGTGAAATGCGGTAACGTAGTTGGGCTCTCCCCAACCTCTCAGTGGATCATCGATCATTAAAAACCCGACTCTACGTATTTGATGACAGACTTGTGGTTGGAACACCCTTGTCCACACTGGCAACGCGGGCAGCCTTTCGTCCAAGGATGGGTCGGCATCTTAAACTCTTTGCCCAAGTTTGGGTCGCGGAGCATGATGGTCTGGTCCCCATCAGGGAAGTCGTCAGTTGAAGCGGATAGGAGACAGTGAAAAGGTTGGCCTAGTAGTAGGTTGAAGTTGGCCCGAGGGACAACTTGGACTTGGAGGCAAACCTCGCCCGAGCCAAAGTCGAGGTGGAGGTTTTCGACAACACCAAGCATCGCCTCGGTGCTCGTGTTCGCGTTCAACATCGTCATGACGTGGTCTGAACAGACTGGTAGTCCGAGGTCAAGCCATACCCGTTTAGGCATGGCGACGATCTCTGAGCCTGAGTCGAGAACCGCAGTGATGGTCTGACCCGAACTGACTACTCTGGCCTGGAGAGACCGCAGCAGAATGCTATGGTGGGCGACAATGAGGCCTTCATCGTTCCAAAGAACTTGGTCCCCAAATTCGTGTTCCACCGCCTGTTACACTCGGGTCGTAACAGCAAGCTCTGAGAGCTTATCAGAGCATAGATCACCCTTATCGGACAAGATCTGGCTGCAAGATCAGCTTATCAAGTCCTTGATCAAGCACGGGCCTTGATTTTTTTTTCACAAGAATGCTACGCATTCTTATCTTATCTTATCACGGTGCGGCTGTGCCTCACCTTATCTTATCTCTTATTGGTGGCTGTACCATATCACTATCTTATCTGTGGCAGTGCCACAGCTATCTCCTTGATTAGATGGAGGCAGTGCCTCTATCTCCTGACCCTAGACTGTTGTCACTCGTTCCACACTTCCCTGGAGCCTGGACAGCAGACCCCCCTTAGAAGTGCCGGCAGTGCTGCCACACCTTCCCCTTAGAGAGGCTAGACCTCAATCTAGACTTCCAACGACTCATGGTCAATGGCCACAGCCTTGCTCTCTGTCCATGACGTCACCACCCACTTTCTTATCTGTCAGGGCAGTGCCCTTCTAGACCCTTATCTATGGAAGCCTGGCAGCCTCCACCCCTATGCCTGGTAGGCTGCACCACCTTCTTCCATCTCACAGAAGCACTGGCTTGCTTCTCATGCTTCTCTTCTGTGATACCCGAAACACTGGTATGTTTCACATTATGTCTTCCATCCTGCCACCACCTTGATGGTGATGCACCTCATGCTATGGAAGCATGCACTGGTTTACATGTGGACTCCTCATGCCTAACTTATCCTTCTATGGTACATTCCTATGCAGGGTATAGGGTATGGACTTCCTTTCTTTATATGTCCTGCATTTGTAGATCAGAGCACCACATGTACATACATAAGATGTGTGTATATAAGCCAAGGGGCTTGCACTGGACGTCCTCCAGTCAAGTTCACTTGGGTTTGGACCTCTCTAAGCCTGCCCAGCCTTGATTCCAACACCACCTCCTCCCCTCAGACTCCCTGGTGTTGGTCTACGTTGACAAGGGGTAACCTAAGACCTTGATGGTTTAGGGTTGTATCACCGCCGCAGGGTCTTGGCCTGAGAGTTCATTGATCTGCATGACGTTGGTCGGTGCAGATACGCGTTTGACGGTCGTTACCTCACGGACATGCTTGCACACATCCGGGGCGACAGAAATGAGGCCAAGGACCGGTAGAGTTATGTTGGTCTCTAGTACCCGGTCGAGAATGCACTTAGGCACAGTCTCGTCCTCTAGGGGGAATGAAAAACGGTACTGCCCAGTCGAGGACATCCTATCTGATGGACTCCTAAGAAGGAAACAGCTGCCAGAATGCTGAAAGACTTCTCTGGCCAAACAGATGATGTTACAATCATGCCTGAGGAGCAAGCCTTCTTCCGACAAGAGTTCGCCCGGTTCCTTGACAATCAGCCTCTTTAGACATCCTGGAATATGCCGCCATTTCTTTTCTCCCTGCCTCATGTTCTGCAGTCACCTCGTTGTCTCTGTATTAACACCATGTTCCATTTCTCTAAATTCACCTGGAACCCGTTGCTCTTCCACATCCTGTTCCCCTTTTGTCTCTGACTCGATCCACAGTAGCTAAACTCCTTCCACATGGATGTCCATTTACTCCTCTAGGGTAACTCTCCTTTTGGCCCTCGTCGTTCCCATCTCCATCCAGAATGTATAAATACCCAATGCCCTGTACTTGTAGCCCTAAGCTAGTTCTATGCAATCCAAGCATAGTTCTTAGCCACCGCTTGTCAACGAAAGATGATGTGAGACCCTCGACAAGTCTTTGTTCCACTTCAGACGGAATGCTGCTAGGTTCTATGCATCTGCATAACAGATGAGGCCCGATGGTGGAGTAACACCATGCAGGCATACTATAAGATCAATGACAAAGTTTTCTCACCACAGCAACAGGTACTGATCTTCCTCAATAAACTTAAGGATGCTCGAGGAAGACTCTTTGTGGAACCCCTGGTCAAGAAGGCCCTGGATGACAATGAAAGGAAATGACCTTCCCTCACTACCATCATCAGTAATTTCCTCACCACATTCTCTCCCCATGACATCGCAGCCAGTGCCCAGATGAAACTTAGAAAACTCCGACAGAACTTGCAAGACAAAGAGAACAGTTTCTCTGACTACATCACCAAGTTCCAACTTTTTGCCTCCTGAACTGGTATTATGGACCAGGTCACACTAATCAACCAACTCAATGACAGGATGGACCTTGATCACACACAGAAGTCCTGGCTGGACTTATACCAAAAAGGAAGAATGGTACAACCTTTACTTCCAGAACCACCAGCATACTCCGAGAAGGACCCAGACACTATGGACATAGATGTCCTCCGGACTTCTCACCCGAAATGGACCAAAACACTAGAGAAGATTCATGTTGCACAAGTAGCTACCTTTGCTCCAACCATTCTCTCCAACACAAAGGCCCCCTCCATACAGATCCCTATCGAGACAACCATCCCTGGCGCACAAACCATCTCAATCCAGGCTCTAGTAGACAGTGGAGCCTCAGGAAACCTCATCGACTTCACCATGGTAGCAAGATACCAATTTCCTAAGAAGCAATTGGCAAAACCGCTCATTGCCCAAAATGTTGATGGGACTGTCAACAAAAGCAGAATAGTATGCCATAAGGTCCGCCTCACGGTTCATATCGGTGGAGTAAGAGAAGAGCATGACTTTATGGTTATTAACTGTGGAAAGGAAAAGATGATCCTTGGACTCCCATGGCTTCATACCTGGAACCTGGTCATTGACTGGACCTCAGGGAAGATCGACTTAACCCCAAAATCCTATAGGCAGGACAATGAGGAAGCAGGTGAACAACGGTATCTAGTCCACTATCTTTGGAAGGCACCAGACTCCCTCATCACCAATGAACTCCATGAAAAGGAATCCCTCTCCCCTCTCGAGTGCATGATATGAATTTGCAAGACCACGCTATCCACGGAACTGGCCATGGTGGCCAAGAAAGACAAAGTAAAACTCCCACCGCAATACATGGACTTCATGGGAGTCTTTGGAGAACTGAAGGAAGGAGAACTTCCCCTACATCGACCTTTCAACCATGCAATTGATTTGGACAAGGATTTCATCCTGAAGATCGCCAAAGTCTACCTCCTCAACCCTTTAGAAAAAAGGACATGCAAGGACTTCATTGCAGAACACCTCAAATCAGGAAAGATCATGCCATCCAAATCCCCTCAAGCATTCCCTTTCTTCTTTGTTCCAAAGAATGATGGAGGGCTTCGCCCTTGTTAGGATTACTGATACCTGAATTCCCACATGGTGAAGAATGCATACCCCCTCCCACTCATCTCCGACCTCGTCAATAAGCTCCAAGGATCCACCCTCTTCACTAAGTTTGATGTCCGATGGGGATATAACAATGTTCGCATCAAGGAAGAGGACCAATGGAAGGCTGCGTTCATCACCCTGGAAGGACTCTTTGAACCCACAGTAATGTTCTTTGGCATGTGCAACTCTCCTCCCACATTCCAGGTGTTCATGAACCACATCTTCGGTGACTATATCACTGAAGGATGGCTTATCATCTACATGGATGACCTCATGGTCCATACTGATGACAACCTCAACTGACACTGAGAACTCGTCTGCAAGGTGCTTAAATGATTCCAGGAACATGGTTTGTTCCTCAAACTCTCGAAATGTCAATTCAAGCAGCGAAAGGTGGAATTCCTCAGCATGGTGGTTTCTGCCAATGAAATCTCGATGGACCCAGTAAAGCTCTTGGCCATCAAAGAATGCAAGACCCCTTCCTCAGTCAAGGCAGTATGGTCCTTCCTCGGCTTCTGTAACTTCTATCACCACTTTATTCCAGACTTCTCGGCGATAGTAAACCCACTTAACGCCCTCACCCACAAAGGAAAGACGTGGGACTGGACCCAGGAATGAGAAACAGTGTTTTGCATCCTCCAAGAAGCTTTTCTTTCCGGACCGGTATTAAAGATGCCAGATATCACATAGCCATTTTCCATCATGATGGATGCCTCCCTCACTGCTGCTGGAGGAATCCTTCTTCAAGCCAACACCAATGGGGATCTTCACCCCTGTGCTTACCTCTCTGTGACCTTTGCTCCTGCCAAGCGAAACTACGACATCTATGATCGGGAACTTCTAGTGGTCATCAAGGCACTGGAGACCTGTGCTTATTACCTCAAAGGAACCAGGCACATGGTCACTGTCTTCACTGACCACAAGAACCTCACCTACTTCCATGCCCCGCATAAACTCTCTAGGAGACAGGCATGCTGGATGATGTTTCTACAGGACTTCGATCTTCTCTTCGTCCATATCCTGGGATTGAAGATGGCCCCAGCAGATGTCCTTTCCTGAAAAGACAATGTCAACACCTCTAATGATAACTCTGATGTCACCCTCCTTCCCAATCAGTTGTTTGTCTGCACCCTTAACACTTGCATCGTCGAGCATATCAAGGAAAACACAAAGACTGACCCCACTGCTCAGGACCTGGTCAGCACCCTCACTTCTGGCTTCCTCCCCCTTCCCAGGACCCACAAGGAGGATTAGTATTTCGATGAAACCAACCTCTATCATAAGGGACATCTCTATATTTCCACGGATCCTCACCATGACTTGGTGAAGTCAGTCCATGAATCCACAGCTGGTGGCCATAGTGGGATTTTTTGCACCCTCCAGCTTTTTCAACAGGACTATTGGTGGCCAGGTATGGGAATGTTTATCTGCTGCTTTGTTAATGGCTGTGCCGTCTGCCAGCAAAATAAGGTCAACACCCACCCAACGGTCCCCCCGCTGATACAACCCTAAGACCTAGGTCCTCGAGTTACCACTTGTCAACCAATACTCTTTGGAAGGGGAAGAGAGTTTGGAATCTAGGCTGGGCCTTAGAGAGGAGGATACCCAAGTGAACTAGACTGGGGATGCCAGTCGTCGTCCAGTGGGTTTATATATTCATGGAGTACATAGGTTTACATAATAGGTCTCATCTATAAGAGTCCATACCCTGTGCCCTGGGCGCAGGAGTGTGGCTGAAACGTGTATCAAGGGTGAAACATGTGTCATAGGAAATGAAAGAAGAGAAGCACACCACAGCCATGCGGCGGTGGGAGAATGGAAGAGAAGCATGGTGGGAGAATGGAAGGGAAGTATGCACAGCACCGGGCTGTGTCAAGGGATGCGTCAAGCATGGGTGAATGATGAAGGTGAAATGAGTGACGGTGGTGCAGAGATCAGAGGGCAAGGCTGAGGCCGTTGATCCTGATGATAAGATAAAGAGATTAGATAAGGGGAAAGATAAGATAAGAAAGAAAAGAAAAAGACGTTAAGTCCGTTGTAGATGCTGGTCATGGGGCAGCGATCGTAACACTACCCCCTTCCTAAAGATCGACTTCCAGGCAATCAAAGGGAGTTTGAGCATGAGAGAACTCCGTCAAGGAGTATAGCTGTTTGGAGAAGAGGAGGAGGAATTCAGGGCCAATAGAGAGGGCACGGGGGGCCGCAGGGTGAGAAAGGTGAAAGGCGGTTACCACATCCTTGACGTGGGAGAGGTGTTCCTGGGGTTCCCATGTGCGATTGGTATCATCATACCCTTTCCAATGCACCAAATATTCCAAACGTTTGTTTTTATATCGGGAGTCGACGATGTAGTCAACTTCCCATTTGTTATCGCGGTCTTTGGTCACAGCAACCGGTCCGGGCCGGGTAACTGGTTGACCATCCAGACGTTCCCGGTAAGGCTTAATGCAGGAAACGTTGACCACAGGGTGAATGCACATCGAGCGCAGGAGGTGCAATTCAACCATGTTGGGTCCAACCAACCGGGTGATCTTGTACGGGCCAAGCCATCGCTCGGATAGCTTGCGAGAAGCTCGAGTGAGCCGAAGGTTTTCCGTGGACAACCAAACCTGTTGGTCGACTGAGTATGGTGGGGGATCGGACTGATGCCGATCTGCATTGTGTTTCATGCGGTCCTGAGCTGCTTTTAGGTTGGCTTTAACCTGATCCAGGGTAGCTGTGATATCCGAGGAGAATTGTTGTGCTGCTGGAGTGGCAAGATCCTCGATATCGGGGGGTGTTTTCATGGGTTCAGTTCCCATACGAGGGAGGTATGTCCTCGTAACTTCGAATGGAGTCTTCTTCGTCGAAGCGCTTTGTTTGTTGTTTATGGAAAACTGGGCAATGGCAAGCCAAGTGGCCCATTGATCTTGTTTTTCGAAGCAGAAGATCCTCAACAACTTTCCTACTTCTCGGTTTACGACCTCTGTCTGACCATCCGTCTGGGGGTGGAAGGAGGTGCTTAGTTTAGTGTTTATGCCGAGAACCTTATTGATTTCCTGCATTACTTGTGCAGCGAATTGGGGTCCGCGGTCGGTGGTTATAGAGCGTGGAATTCCATGTTGCTTCCACACATGATTCATGAATAGATAGGTGGTATCGAGAGCCGAGCACTGCTTGGTGCAAGGGATGAGTTCTACCTCTTTGGAGAACCGATCTATGACCATCAAGATCGCATCTGATCCACGGGAGAGGGGCAGATCCGTGATGAAATCTGTGGAGATGTCCTGCCAGGGACCATCGGGGATAGGCAAGGGTTGCAGCAGGCTGGCTGGCGCCTGTGTCTGACCCTTGAATCGTTGACATGCATCGCATCGAGCGATGTAGTCCTTGACTTGCGTGGCCATTCCAGGCCAGAAGTAATTGCGTGAGACTAGCTCAAGCGTCTTTTCATAGCCAGGGTGTCCGGCGGCGGGGGCGTCATGGTGCTTCTGGATGACTTCCATCTGGAGCAGAACTTCTTCTGGTACGTACAAGTACCGTCTTTCCTTATATAGCATGCCATCTCGTTCTTCTGAGATAGCGTGTTTCTTCGCCAAGTCCTGAATTTTCCATTCTGGGAGTCGGCAGGTTGCTGAAAATATTTTTGTTTTTATATGATCCCCATCATCCGTGATACGGACTGTGCCGATGCTGTCCAGGGAGATAATGACAATCCCTTTGTTGTCGTTGTTGATGCCTTGTGCGTGGTCAACACGGCGGGAGAGCGCGTCTGCGCAGGTCATCGTGGAGCTGGGCTTGTGGCACCACAGGGCGTTAAAGCGAGATAAATATTGGGCCCATCGGGCTTGTCGTCAGTTGAGATCCTGTCTCGTCATGAACCATTGTAGGTTCGTGTGGTCATTCCATATCTCAAACTGGTGCCTAGCACCTTCGAGATAGTGTCTCCATTGTTCCAGGGAGTGGATGACGCTTAACAGCTCCTTGTCGGCGACCAGGTAGTTGCATTCTTCGGGCGACATAGAGTAGCTGGAATAGGCGACGGGGTGCCATAGCCCGTCTTTCTCAATAGATAACACTGCCCCTGTTGCGTAATCCAAAGCATCACTTTCAAGCCGGAATTTGCAATCCGTATCAGGGTAGGCCAAGATAGGTGCAGTGGTGAAGTGGGTCTTAAGCATTTCAAACGCTTCTTGCTGTGCCTCTTTCCACTCGAAGGGGGTTTCCTTTTTCGTGAGGTCATTGAGGGGACGTGCGACTTGCGCATAACCCTTGATGAACCTTCAGTAGAAGTTGGCAAGGCCTAGGAAGCTCCTTACTTCCCGAACTGTTTTGGGGGTTGGCCATTCCGTGATGGCTGTTGATACAACCCTAAGACCTAAAGTCCTCGAGTTACCACTTGTCAACCAAAGCTCTTTGGAGGGGAGAGAGTTGGCGTCTAGGCTGGGGCCTTAGAGAGGAGGATACCCAAGTGAACTAGACTGGGG
>JBBPLT010000481.1:0-21235 GCA_038089955.1 Strobilomyces dryophilus | reverse complement strand
AATTTTGTGACACTCTCACAGTCAAGGCCAATATGGATGCAGCCGCGAAGAAAAGACTATCGGACGAAGAGCTGTATGCGCTGATGCGGTGAGTTTACTGGCAACTCTTCATCTGGTCCTATTGATCGAGTTCATGAACGTACACAGCACGGTTTTGTTCTCAGGTCACGAGACTACGGCAACTACACTGTCTTGGACGTTATTGGAACTTGCGCGGAATCCCGCCATTCAGTCCAAGTTGCGAGAGGAGATCAGGAGAGCGGAGGCCACTGTGTATGCACGCGGCGATTCACATCTGACAGCTACCGATTTGGAGGGCATGCATTACTTGAGTGCGGTGATCAAGGTAAACCTTGTCCCCTTGGTATACGCCGTCTTAACTCCCTCCGAAGGAAGTTTTACGGCTGCATCCAGCAGAAACCAACACACTGCGCATGGCTGGCCAAGATGACGTGCTTCCCCTTTCCAAGCCCATTTTCACGGAATCCGGGGACATGATCAACGAAGTCTATATCCCCAAAGGCACTGAAATCGTAATATCCATTGCTGCATATAATTGGTGGGTGCTGCCTTGTGCTCAGAGAGCTCAGTGGTGACTAGACATGACATTGCAGTGACAGAGACCTCTGGGGAGAGGATGCGCATGAGTTCAACCCAGATCGGTGGCTGGACGGTGCGATGGACGACAGGAAACTGCCTGGCGTCGGCGTTTACTCGAATTTGTGCGCTTTTAACTCTCTGTTCTGAATCTTTGCACTCACTGTCCTCATAGATTGACCTTCTTGAGTGGCACTCGTGCATGCATAGGATGGCGCTTCGCGTACGGTCCCACTTTTTTGTTCCGTAACGAAAAGCATGGTTGAATTCCACTCACAGCCTCATTGCTGTCCAAGCGTTCCTATCAACGTTGGTGGGCAAGTTCGAATTCGCTATGACAGACAAGGCGGAACGGATCATAGGGCAGACGGTCTTACTTATGGCTCCAATGGTCGACGGCGAACTTGACCGTGGTGTCCAAATGCCACTGGCTGTGTCGCTGGCCCAGCAGGAATGTGACCTTTAATGGACATTCGGCAAGAACTGATGGACCTGAGCCATTGTACGATAAGTAACGACACTGATCAGGATTGCTACATGGGTGCGGACTATATATTTCGAAAGATCATTGTTGTACACAATACTTTGTATCCAGGAATCGTTTAGCTTCGGAACACAGCCCCGCGAATTCTCCTAACTACCGAGTCGAGGGCTCTCGGAGTGAGAACCATTGCGTAACCAAACTTTTTTGGGTCCTCAAGGGGTTGTACCTCCGAGTTATCCAGTTTGGTCTCCGGTAATCTCGGTCACGTCCGTTTTGGGCGTTCTCACTTCTCACTTCGTACCCCAGAACGTCTCGTCTGAAACAGGATATTCCGATGCGCCTTCCAAACTAAAACGTCCGGTTCGAGGCCAGTATGCCACTCTTGGTATGTACCCAGTCTACCCTGAATTACTTTGTAAACCTAAGCACTTTTCTGGATTGTTTGCGGTTGGTGCTCGTCGGCCGTTAAGTGGCTCGCTGAGTTACAATCGCCGTTCCGAGCCTGCAGATCGGCCGCTCGACACGTACGTATGTACCCTGCCTCCGAGTTCCTGACCATGCGGGACGGGCTTGAACGGCCCGTTCACGATGCTGGGCCTGACAAAGATCGTCGAAAGGGATCACGCCAACTGCACCGCGACGAAAGCAGTTGTGGCCGTGATGTGACCTTCGGCATACCGAAGTGGGTGATTGCAGACAAGTCGGCCACGGCATCGAATCAGCTTCTGGATCTGAGCTAGCACTTTCCGTACCACATCGCACACGAGGCCAGACCAAGAATAATGCATTAGACCGACGGAAGATGCTGTATGTATGAACATTGTGCTCAACAATGTTGTACCGGGGCTGGTCTTCTTATCTGTAAATAAACACAAACGCGTCACAATGCAAACAAACGTTCTGATCAGTGCTTCCAGTCTTCCAGTGCTCCAACTTACTTTCATCGGATAACATCACTGGCAGAATTTGCTGACGAATTGACGACTCCCGACTACCCGCGGACTCGCACAATGCGGGGCATGGAATTGCGCCATAGTTTAATGTGTAACAAGTGCGTCGAATTATGCCGGGGCTGCACATGTTACGAGTTTTGACATACGCTATATCTCCGTTGTTACAAGACTTTTCCTGTGGTCTGGTGCGATAGTATTTTGCGATGGTCAATCGTGCCATTTCTGATTTGATTCTGATTCGTTAGGCCACCTATGCACTCGCCAATACACGTGGAGGTAAAATATAACGATGACAGCGCTATGAGCTCCACGAAGGCCCTCTCAATCACCCTATCGGTGTTGCCGTCGTCGGGATGAAATGAGGTTTGTCCGAGGCGAAGCGCGGACGACACAACAAGCATCGAATTTTCATTGACGGCTTCAGATCGCCGTCCGGCGTAGTTGCTAGGGTTCCCTGTCTACCGCCAAGCGTTTCGTCTATTTTATCTAAGCAACTTGCTCAGGCTACACATTCTAAAGTCCTGTAGGTCGGCACAAACGTTACTTGGCAGGCTCAGCATATCGACCCTCTGTCCAAGAGTTTTCATCTTCTTTCCTGTCTGTGCAATGCCAGGCACATCTTGATACTTCTCAAGTTGATTGTTCTCCGTGGACTTGAAGAGTATACAAGAGTTGTGCACTACGGACAGGTCACCGGTGGCCTCCAACACTACGAGACATCCTCTTTGAATCTTCATCTGACTGGCGCGGGTTCGGAGGTGTCGAAGTAAGCTGCTTCGGGAATCGGGTCGGGGTGCGCGACACTCGTGCCGATCTTCACACTGATGCTGTGAGTCATTGATCACTGGGTTGACATCGATTGGGATGTCGTTTTTAACCTTTAACCTGCATCTCGCATGACGCTTGGGCACCAATTAGTCACGGTATGATCTACTCCTTTTACTTTGAGCTCAGTTGACAATGCTGCGCACCATTACGACGGCCGCCTTTGGTCAGGTAATTGATGCAGAACATGTGTTTGGCGACGAGTATTATCGCGTGACTTCGACCCGGTGGTGATGTCTCGTTAATCCACCCTAATTTGCTTGCGCCCTACATGTGAGACTCATGGTCGCCCGCCGTGCAATGGGATTAGTACAAGGAGAACGCGGGCAGCTTTTTGCGGGACGAGTCGTACAATATGTACTCTAGCGTGCATCGTTATTGGCTAACGGTGTTGACCCACCCGCAGTCGCGGCGAGCACGAGTGCGAACGCAGAGAGACAGCTGTCATGGGAAGGGTTATTTTCAATAATTGGTGGGTTACATCCTCGACTCAAGGATCCATCATATTCTATAGCCCTTCTAATGGCAACTACGTTCGTTTACCTCCGTCTTGCTTGTTCCCGGCACTTCAGTTCAGGCTGAGAGGGGAACGCCCTGTACCCTGTGATAGGAACAGCTCGTCAAGAGGACGCATTCTAATCCCCCTAGGCGGTTGCCACTGAATTTTCACAGGATTAATGAAGTGTTCGGTGTTCAGAAAATTTGTCACTTGCATCGCTGCATTTTATTTGTGTGTTACGTCGTGACATAATGCTAATTATAAGCACGAGTCGCCTGGACCGTTTCGGGGAAAGGGGTACGCACGAGTTCCTGATCGGTTGTTGGGTGGAGCGATCAACGACTGACATTACCTGCTTGCAGGTGGCGCATGATGAACTCGTGCGTTTCTTTCCAAAACAAGCAAGCTCAGCATCAGAATAGCCATTCCCCGTGACGCTGGGGAGTGCCTAGCTCGCGACGACCGGCAGGACCCACAGGATTGCAAGGGACTCGTGGCGACGATGGGCTGCGATTTACTAGCTTGTAGCACTAGGTCGCCCAGGCTCGGTTTCAAAATGGGCGTATTTAACGCACGTTTTAGTTCTCGTGGTGTCCAGCAAAGGGAACGCCTACCACGGTGTGCAACCGCGAGAAATAATGGCCCTTGCACTAAATTTCGTTGTGATGTGGTACTTGCGAGGCACGACTTCGAAGGCAAGTCTAGTCCGTGTGGGAGGGCTGGACAGCCCAGGTCCCGGATTGAGCCTGTCTCCGAAGATCAGGGTCGCATACTAAGTTACACAGGGTCGGTCTACATAGTTCTCAGAGTGTCTGTGCGGGTTTTCGTCAGGGGGCGCTAGGGGAACTTCAAAAGCGGAAGTGACCGTCACGGATATTGTATGCCGTGCAAAGAACCCTAGGTACCTAAAGTTCAAGAAATGGAAAGAGCTGAATAGACGGGCATAACCTCGGAGGTTTTGTCTTCCGGAACTTGCTGGACTCAACTGTTAGCCGAGCTGCAGGGTACTAGGCCGTGGAACAGGACGGTTGCACAGAGCACAGGCCGAGACCCTGAAGCAAGTTGGCACCACGGTGTTGCCGACTGTGAGAAATGCTGTCTCAGACGGTGGGACGAGCTACGGGAACGACGACCGGTTAGGACCCTAGCCGAGGCCAACAGAGTAGACACCGACCAGCACGAAGCAGATCTCCACTTGGCTCCTGACGTACTCCGTGAGTCATGGCCACCCCTTCGCGCGCTCCGGTTACGTAGGCGTTAGAGATGGCATGCCGGCCGCATCACATGGTTCTTTGTCGGGTAGTATTGGGCTTGGCTCGGAAGTACTTTGCCAATTGTGGCCACAAAAGTAAACACAAAACACTGCCACCTTTACATTGCTCGCCACAGCCTCAGGATCACTTGGTTTACGGACGCGGGTGGTTCCATTCCCTCGTTCTCGGACGGGCCATCACCTCGGAAATAGACGGGCGTAGATTCCTCTCTTCTGGATGTGAGGTGTTTCTCTCTGAGCTGACTCTACTTCGAGATAAGAATACCGTCGTTCCGATCATAGTACCAAGGGACGCGGCGGGTCTCTCACGGCCCGCACCGGTTGATCCTTTCGGCTCCACCCGTCACAACGAGCACAACGCACTTGCGACCGCCCAGAAGGCTAGCCAATGGGGTGGGCTGATGACGCGAAAAAAGGGTCGCTAGAGTGCCGTACATTTCAGCCCTTGGTCTGATGGCCCGGCTGGCAGCGCCTCTTACCGGCCATGCTTCCCCGTCACTTCGGCATGATATTCATTCACAAATCCACAAAACGAGTCTGGCACCTGTCGGCAACTTGCAAAGGCCTTGCGGCATTGAATTACGACGAATGCGGCTGAGACCCTTATCAGGTAACCATACTGAATCCAAGTGGGCGGACTGCAATTGGCCAGAAAGTAGCTAACTTGTCGAACAGTTGTAACGAATCGCGATGCGGCAATTCAAACTACAACATGAGTGAAGGGTTGACTGAGTGGTGCGTCGTCTACCCTTAGATTCCGCTAAGCGATTGATAATATGTAATGCATGGGAAGAAGCGTGAACACGACATAGTTGCTAGTCACAACTCATAGTCTGATCAAGCCATGCGGCTCATGTTTGCAGTGCGTTTACGCCCGCAATTTCGCCACCGCTTTTATAATCGGGTGCCTGGACTTTGGATTGACCCATAAATTCAAACGCGGTCTTTGCAAAGCGTTCGTCTTTACGCACTTCTCTCTCCACCATGACTTCTTCTGCAGCCGCCGGACTCGCTGCCCTAATCCTTGGTTATATGCTGTTAAAGCGTCTCACTCGCCCCTCGTTGTCCATGATCCGCGGCCCTAAGTCGCCGTCCTTCATCGTGGGTATGGTCTTTTTCCTGTTCTCGCTTCCAGGCACGTCTTGAACACACTCTAGGCAACTTGCTCGAGTTGTACCAGCGTCCGGCTGGCGAAACGGAGTTTGCATGGCATAACGAGTATGGTAGTGTGGTTCGGTTCAAAAGTGTATTTGGGGTAGGTCTTCTCGCGTCTTCGTGCCATCAATGACTAACATATTGATGAACTACAGGAGGATCGCCTTATGATCACAGACCCGAGAGCCCTACAGAAGGTATTGAATGGATCGGGGTATACATATTCTAAGCTCTCCACCTTTCGCGCCATCTCGCGGATGTTGCATGGGAAGGGCATTAATTGGGCCGATGGTAACTCTTACCCTTACCCGATTTTCGGTTTGCGATAACCACGTAATAGGTGACGACCACAAGCGCCAAAAGAGTATAATGCTTCCCGGATTTGGCCCGAATGAGTCCAGAGCGTTCTTGCCCATTTTTCAAGACTGCGCAGACTCGATAAGTATGAGATGGTCGGAAACTATCGCCAGTCAAAATGAAAAGAGTGTGGTCATCAACCTCCTGGATTGGCTCTCACGCGGAGCATTAGATGTCATTGGTCGTGGTATGACAGTTCATCTTTTTTTTTTAAGTTTGGATTACGTACCTCTGAACAGCGGCATTTGACATCGAATTTGGTACTCTCCAAGATTCCTTGCATCCCCTTGCGAAGAAGTACAGAAATTACTTGTCAGTTGTCCTTGGTTTCTATCCGGGTGGTAGCTAACCAACATCGCAGTAAGGACATTTTCGGTCTGCCGTCGGCGAGCCAAATAGTTTTCCAAGCGGCCTCGAAATACATCCCAATGAGCGTACTCCATTGGATTGCTGAACATGGTACGGGTGCGCGATTTGCCCGCGCGCGCGACATGAAAGCCACGACCACCCGTATCGTAAAAGAGTTGGTGAAAGAGAAGGCAGACGCGCTTTTGGAGGGCAAGGGCAGTCGGGATATCCTTACGCTCCTTAGTGAGTCACTTCACTTTTTATTCGTCTCCCGTACTGATGATCATCCAGTCAAGGCCAACATGGACGCGACCGCAAAAAGGAGACTGTCTGACGATGAGTTGTATGCGCAGATGCGGTGAGTTCTATCGATTATGCCTTTGGTCATTACTAAAACACGCACCACGAATGTAGTACCCTTCTCTTCTCTGGTCATGAGACTACGGCGACCACCCTTTCCTGGGCATTCCTTGAGCTCGCGCGGAATCCCGATGTTCAGTCTAGATTGCGGGAAGAAGTTCGGAAGACGGAGGCAGCCGTACACGCCCGTGGTGATTCCCAGCTCAAGGCGGCAGATTTGGACGGAATGCCTTATTTGAATGCTGTGATCAAGGTAACTAACGTTCTCTGCGTACGGGTCGTGTGTTAATGTTTTTCACAGGAAGTTTTGCGGTTACATCCTGCAGAATCTCATGCGTTGCGATTGGCTACCCAGGATGATATTCTTCCTCTTTCCAAGCCCATTATGACGACATCTGGGGATATGATCAACAAGTTAGTGGTTCCCAAGGGTACCGAACTTGTATTGTCAATGGCTGCGTACAACCGGTGAGTTCTACGGTCATCTGAGTAGTTCGGGTTCGTGACTGGACTTTCATTGCAGTGATGTCGATTTGTGGGGTGATGATGCACACGAGTTCAACCCGAATCGGTGGTTGGACGGCTCCCTAGAAGACAAAAAGATGCCTAGCATCGGTGTTTACTCTAATTTGTGCGCTGCTTCGCCTTCTAGATTTGTTCCCTTGCTCACCATCATCACAGGTTGACCTTCTTGAGTGGCAATCGGGCATGCATTGGATGGCGCTTCGCGTATGCCTTTTTCATATGGTTTCCGAAGAGCTGACGTTGATTGCACCACAGCATCATTGGACTTCAAGCATTCATTTCGACATTGGTGGGCAAGTTCGAGTTCGGAATGACGGACAAAGCAGAACGCATGACACGTCAATTGGTTTTGCTCATGGTACCAATGATTGAAGGCGAATTTGAGCGCGGCGTCCAAATGCCTTTGAGTGTCTCTCTTGCCCCCCAGGATTCTGAACTTTAAGGGTGACCGTTCTCGTACATTCTTTGGGACTTTTTTTCATGAACATGATTCTCGTCACGATTCATTCCTCGGCTGATCATCACGTTGACACTTGTGGGACTATCTTTTATTTTATCGTGCACATTGAGCAGTTCATCTTTTGTTACCGTACGTACCCTCCATCTTCCACATTTTTGTGGGAACACTCGTTGAATTATTATCGTTCGTGTTTTATCTTACTCGCATATGGTTTTCCGGTTTAGTCACATGCTGTCGGCGAGAGTGGACTAAAGATATCCTGCACACAATCATATATTTATTTGTTCAACGGGCCGCCTCAGAATATAAACCACGTTCTGAATGTCCCTGCTAAACTCTCAGGCTTGCTACGTAATTGTATATGATCATAAGGGGTTTATCTACCTGCCGCCACGAGTTTGGAGTTGGCGAGCGAGTAGTTGATTCGGCCGCAGCGATCGTGGTACGATTCGAACCACAATGGCGTAAACGTGATTCATCGCCAAACGTGTTGGCGAGCACCTGCCAGTGAGCTTTACCCGAAAAAGCGACTTACAGCATGACGTCCGACGTACGCGTTCGGGGTGTGTATAACTTCAGTACCTTCGAGTCGGAGAGTCCTCGGTTCGGCTCCGTCCACAGGCGACTAGTCCAAATGAGTCACTTGAACAGGTTCCGAAAATCATTTGCGCCGCCCCGCGCACTTCTTAGGGTCTTGTGATACGGTAATCAATAATCCTGCACCTCATGACAGTGTACGTTCGTACACCAGCCAATAGCAGTATCGCTGCCATACTACCGAGTCCGAAAAGCTTATCTGTCAGCCTGAGACAGAAAGGAAACGCGTTCTACACTCATCAGGTAACTGAAGCGAGTGAGCCAGCTCACCTAGTGTAAACGAGCTAGCCGACTCAATCCTTCGCGCGCGTTTCATCATCGTTGGCGGCCCACAAATGCCTCCGAGATACGTAGGTAAGTTTCTTTATCTTTCCCCGCTCGTGGCGAAGCGCATTCTTGGCGTCGTCATGCGATCTATTATGTTACCCATGTCCAGTCACTCATGCACGACAGTTGCAGTCTGCATGAGCGCGGTGACATTGTTTGGTCGAACGTTGTTGGTGGACTTGAAGCTTCAACATTAAACACCACAGTGGCCACAGACCTCTGCAAAGGGCGTTCGAAGTGTACGGTCAGTCAAGGCTCCGTCTCCGTGTAACGGAGTTGCCAGCGACGTACCTTTGTTCCCCTCGCAGTCCTCAGACCACACAACACTAGACTCGTAAGCATCAAAAGAACAGGATCCCGCACGTTCTTAGAAGTCGGTTTCACGCACCTTCAACAGAGATGTTCATCCTTGAAGCAGCCATGACGTATATCTTCATGGGGTACTCCAACGGATAGGCGAACATGATCCAAATGCTCGGCTGGTATGCAATTACGATATGACAACTGTGGTGACAATCGCAAGCGAATTAGTGGAGAAAAGGCAGATGAATCTTGCCTGTCACTTCGGCAGTCACAAAGTCACGAATATTTGGTCACGCTCTACAGTTTGCTGCAGAGGTAATAAACACTTTTGACACCTTCTGCGGGATAGAACCCTGTGTATTCCGTTTAGTTGTTTAATAAGAGTCGGGCTAGGAGGAGAGACGTCGTCAGGAAAACCGCGAAGTGTGCGTCAATATGACATACGCCGCACCGAATCGTTAATGGTAATGGTTGGCACGATACGTGGGGTTAGTTTGATTGTTGGATTAGGTGGAACGGAAGACTGAATGAATGTGGATGGCGAGGCGACTACGGCCCGGGAGAGAGTGGCATACGGAAGGATGAGGTCGATGATCTGGCTTCCATATTTCCTGCTACGTTAGTGGGTTTGTACAGGCGCTCACTTAAGACACCCGCTCGCAGGCTTTTTGCCTTTATATTTGTTTGTATTACCCTTTTTTGGATGTCGTTTCACAGGCCCTTTCGAAGGATGACTAGGACTTCCGTTCACCTTGATCATCGAGCCACGTGAGGTCGTTGATTCCAACGAACGTCGAGCTAAGGAAACCGTCGAGAAGTGGCTGACCTGCCAAAAATGAGACCAAACTGCTCCGTGACAGTAGGTCTGCCAGGATGGATGTTGTAACCGAGCCCTAGAAAGCCAATGACTCCCCGTGCAGCAGTTAGACCAGACCGTGTTTACTATAGTATCGGTATCTGATCCTTCATCCTTTTCTCCATTCTTGATCTGAGCATCATATTGACTCATCTCTACGTGCTGCTGGCGTAGGCCGCGCTATTTCGTATCACCGCAGGTCGCTGGTCATTTTCGCACAGGTCCTCGTGAGCCAGAGAATATTGCGATGAGCGACGTTTTTTATTTTGACTAAGACGTCGAGTACTATGACGGAGTGGGTACTCATCACCAGGCAGAATAGCTTTTGTTCATCATCTCCCGGTTTTCAATGACGACCGCCATGATTGGTCTCTCCTATCAAGCCTTTCGGACGGCAAAATATGCGATGTCTGACATTGATGACAAGATCACATACTTTTGAGTGATAAACGCTTGGTACGGACACCGTCATTTACGGCCGGGGCTGACGAATAAAACAGCGGAAGCGGTGGACTTAAACGACATGTCCTATGCATTCGGGCCAGGGTTTAAGCTCGAGAAGGAAGGCTTTCCGGGAACATGTGAAGCCTTCTTCCAGGAAATCTACGACCCTGACAACGATATCTGATCTGTCTGCTGTTGGTGCCTGTCGTGCAGGCCAAGCATCAATAGTCGTCGTTAACACACACGGTTAAAGCTTCCGTAGAGTTACACACATCGACCGATGTGATTATCGGTCGTGAGTGGTCCTCCTTGTAGGACTAGGTTAGTGCTAAAGAACTTGTGCCCCTATGCAGCACTGTCAGCTGAGTGCTGACCAGTTCGAAGACATGACAGGAAAGACATTCTAAACTTGCCCTTGTTGGGCCGGGCTTCTTACTGGATTGTGTCATTGAATTCGGCTTTGTGATGAATATCGTCGAGTAAAAGATACACTGGAGTCCTTGCTATGCATGATTCAGCTTCCAATCGATTTTTGTTTCAAGGACCAGACCAGCTTGTTTCTTTTTGGAGGTCGGCAATCGTTTTAATCTTATGGGTCACGCCTCTAAGTCGGGGGTTTCAGACTTATTAGACGGCTGAAACGGGATACACGGGCGTGGGATGTGACAGCCTGAGAGTTGCTTTGCTAGTGAGCTTGATGGAAACTGTCGACACAGCCGGGAACTGGCGGTCGGTCGGTCATCATGATCACGCTCTCTCCGACGAGTTCGATTTCGCACGCCATCGCGATTCACGGCCAAGGGTATTCTCGTTCTAGTATCGCAATCTCTTTTATCTTCCCATCAAAGTGGTTCGGATCTCTAGCTCGCCGGATGCAGACATAGGAAGTTTTCCAGGTCCAGCGGTGATCTGGAAGGGGCCAAGTTTCTAAGTCACTGAAGATAGAGGGCCCGGTAGATATCGCCAGCGTCATTCAACGTCGTAGTCGACGCAAGCGTCTACCTACTGCCAACTATCTCATGGGCCCGTGTTTGCTTTGAAACCGCAGGCTGATGTCCATCGCTGATTGTCAGGATGACATATCATACACCCCTTGTACTCAAGTACATACACTCAAGTTCCATCAAGCAAGTGGAACACTCTAAGGATTGTTTAGTCATGGGCAATACTCCCGGCAAGGTGATCGGAATTTGACGATAGCGCTATTACTAGTAGGCTTACCAACGCAAGTTGTGTGCTGATGCTGACGCCATTGAATCCGACAACCAGCTATATAACGAGTATCCCCTCCACTCTCCGGTATCCATTAAACTCATCGCCCACCTTTACTCATGTCGACGTCCCGCGCCCTGTTCCTCAAAGAAAAGTTTGGTGCATTTGAAGTAGGCACCAAAACTCGGCCCACTCCTGGACCAGGAGAGATCCTCGTCAAGGAGGCTGCCGTTGCACTTAACCCTCTAGATTGGAAGATCCAAGCTTACGGCGTATTTGTGGATAGTTTCCCTGCTATCTTGGGCAGCGACGCCGCTGGGGAAGTCGACGCTGTGGGAGAGGGCGTAACTGTGTTCAAGAAAGGCGATAAAGTGTGAGTTTGCCTACGAAACGTTTTGATGCCGTCGCTTTGACCACTTTTTCTTTCTCACCTTAATAGATTCCACCAGGGTGGTCTCTCCGGTGGCGACTATGCTACTTTCCAAGAATATGCTGTCGTTCCTGCGGAGATCGTCAACAAGGTTGGCTCTGTGTTTCCTCCATTGAAACGTGTAAATGACACGGTCTCAGCTCCCGCTGAACATATCTTTTGATCAAGCGGCCTCACTTCCTGTCGGTGTTGGCACCACGGTCATCCCCCTGTACTCTCCCGCGCCCATTGGAGTTGGCTTGAAGGCGCCTTGGGATGGCGGTCGTGGTCACTATGCTGGACAACCAGCTTTGATCCTCGGAGGCGCTAGCTTCGTCGGACAATACGGTACGTCACACTTTCGCCGACTTGCGCGAAAACGTATGAGATCGATCGTCACCGTCAACCAGCCATCCAATTCGCCAGGCTTTCCGGCTTCTCTCCGATCATCACCACCGCGTCGCCGCGAAACACCGACCTCCTCAAATCGCTTGGCGCGACCTACGTCATCGATCGCAACACCCCCGCGTCTGCTTTTGCCTCTGAGATCGCCAAGCTCACGACGAAGCCGATCCAGCTGGTCTTTGACACGGTCGCGGCGGCGGACACGCAGCAACTCGGATACGACGCCCTTGCAGAGGGAGGTCACATCGTACTCGTCCTCCAGTCTTCTATTCAGGAGACGCCCGGAAGTACCAAGAGGATTGTGGGCGTTCTCGGAAACGTGCAAGTGCCCACTAACAGAGAGATCGGGCGTGCATTGGCGGGAAGCTTGCCGGCGTTGCTCGAGGCTGGCGACATCGTGGTGCGTACTCCCCCTGTTGAGCCGGGGGTGAACGGTCGATTTCTTACACGCATTGCGATCAGCCGAACCAAGTCGAGGTCGTACCAGGTGGATTGAGTGGTATCAGTGCGGGTCTGCAGAGAATAAAGAATAACCTCGTCAGCGGCAAGAAGCTCATCGTTCGTCCTGGCGAGACGGTTTAATGGCAATGATAGTCTGGAAAGGTTTAAATCGGTTGTATCAAATATCCATGTTGCATGTTCACATGGACCCATGATTTATTGTTGTATAAAATTACCTCACTGCAATGTTCTCGTGGTTGCATGACGACAACTTTCGCCGTGATCTCGCCTAGTAGAAATGGGTTGTGAAGCAAAGTGGGGAGCGCTCGACAACAATAGAACGTCGAAACCGGCCCTTGTCATGAGAATGATGAATGCAACGACTGCTCAAAAGGGACGGCGCCCGAGACGGCGACATCGTCACATCTCGTCAACGCTGTAGAAAATAGTACTGTAGCATCTAGCCCAGGACTCGTACAACTGTTGCACTTGGCGTTCCGTGAATAACCAGGCGGAACCTTGCAAGCCTCATGACGAAATGCTCTGCGTGGCCTACTCTTGGGCATTTACGTAGGACTTGGCATACTACGAGGCCACAGACGACATTGTCACGTCCATCGCGACAATCCCAGACTCGGACGTCCTGGGCAAGTGTAGCAGAGTTACGTGAGTGACTCTGCTCGTGGACTGGATGGTATGCGGTAACGGGGTTTCTGTTCAAGGAGGTGGACCGCAACAAAAAAGTGTCTGAAGATTGCCACGACGTGGAAGTATGGCTCTCATAGTCCTGTCTCGTAGGATTCAACGTTTACTTTTCTACCATTTTCTTCGAATTTATTCGAACAAGCGCAAACGCGGAATGTCTTGCGGCTCTAGAAACTCGTAGTCAACCCCACGCGACTGAAAGTCTATACGCGCACCGCTTGCAGGATGGGTATTCCGAACGGCGAGGCACGGACATGAGATTCGAAAAGGGTTCAGGTCCTCAGCCAACCGAATACGGCAAGGCCATTCATCATTCACGCAGAGTCTGCTAACCATAGAACGTCAACGGGTACCCCAATAATTCGCACTGCGCTTGGTCCAGGTACGGCAAGTTCCGAAGCGGCACGTCGAGAATGCGAAGCGGCGCTGGTGCGTCCGAAGTGACTCGCTCCCAGAGACCGTGCTCGGTCAGCGTCTCGGTAGTGTTGGTATATCCGCGGGCTGCTAGGTACGCGAACGACGGGTTCGGATCATACGTCCTCGCGAACGCGGTCCAGGCGTCCACGACGACCTGAGACAGAACGAGGTCGTTCCAATCGCGGAAAGGAAGTGCATACTGCCCCAGGGTACCGAACGTATAGCACAGATCACCATCGTGACATCTAGGCGCCTGCTTTGAGCGAAACGTGTACCATGGTTTACGAAAATTCACCTGAAGTATGGGAGGCTGGGGTCTCCGTAGGGGTATTCTTCGGTCGCAGCAGGCACGCAGGTATCGGGGTATCTGGATCTCATGTAACTCCTATCGAATTGGTAAACGTACACGGATGGAAAGACATTGTTCTTAGCCGCAGCCGCTACGCTGGCTTTGTCGAGACAGCTGAAATCCGAGGTATGAATCGAGAAGAGAGATAAAACTCCTATGCACATACAGGAATTCACCGTCTGTCGTAACGCGACTCGTGACGTTGGCCAGGTTCCACGTCGTGTTGGCGTTGGCAGCGCAAGATGGAATTGGGAACAGCCCAGAACCGATAATCGTGTCTGTGAGATTCTGGCTAACGCTGAGAACGAAGCAGTGAGCAGACTACGACGAGTCGATGTAAACACCTTACCCAACGTTCATTATCGCCTCGGCCTCTGTCATGTCAATCGTTGGCCATGCACCCTGAAATTCGAATCCGTCGTCTCTCATCCATCCAAACACCACATGTGCAGGTGCCGTGTGGCCGGTGCCGTCGAGCTCGAGTGCATTTGTGGTGATATATGTCCCATCAACGACAACGTACCTACCGAAATCGTGAATTACTCGAGCTCCTACACTTCACGTGGACTCACCTGGGAGCTGTCGGCGCATTGACGAGGGCGTCGGCAGAGACGCCACGCAAACACGCGAGAACGTCAGTCGCGTTCGCACAACCGACATGCTCAATTAGCGGCTCCGCAGCCACGTTGCATTCTTGCTCGATGGTGTAATAGTTCGAGTACGTACCTGCGTACCCGAATCCATCGAGGTTGCTCTGGGCGATAGCTCCCGCGAAGAGCCCGAATGCAGGTCGTGCGCCGAGAAGCGCCCGCACAGAGCTCGCACCGGCCGACTGACCAAAGATCGTGACACGTGATGGGTCACCCCCAAAGTCGGCGATGTGTTCGTGTACCCAACGTAGAGCAGTGATCTACCGTGATGTCAAGAAAAGTCTCCACCGGCGCGAGTGGCTCACCTGGTCTGCGATACCATAGTTGCCGTTCGTAGTGCCATCGTCAAGAGCAAGAAAGCCAAGAGTGCTCAGACTAAACTAGTATAAGCTCCAAAACGTCCAAAAAGCTGGCTATCCCACCGGTAGTTGATCGTGACGACGACGACGTCACCACGACTTGCCAAGTTCCCACCATCGAAATAGCTAATGCTGCTTCTGCCGCTTGTGTAAGCACCGCCATGGATCCAGAACATAACAGGTTTCAGAATCTTCGGCGCGATGGAGTCTTGTGGGAGATACGGAGTGTATACATTCAAGAAAAGACAGTCTTCAGAACCGTACCCAATCTGAGTGCACGGGGAACCGTATGCAAGAGCAGTGATATTTCCAGCACTACTGTACGCGTTGGAATACGTCCACCGTTCGAAAGGGTCCGCGTAAGGAATACCGACGAAACGAAAGGAGAGGTGGTCACGTGTGCTATAGAGAATGTGGTCGATCAGCGCCGCCAAGTCAACAATGTATCATCTTACCCCAAGACGGTGATGTTTCCGGAATAAACTTCGATTTGGTATCGCATGTTCATGTCCGTTTCCGTATTTGGACGGTAGGGTGCAGTCTGTGAGCAGAATGCTGGGAGACTCTCCGAACAGCTCACGGTCTGAATGCTGTCCAAGGATATGGCAATGCATGGATCCGACGGGGATTCGACCCAGTACATCTGGGATGCGCTAAACGTATCCAAGGCGAGATAGTGGAGAAGGTCGTTCATGTCGGATTTGAAGTAGGTGCCATTGGTGGGGAGCAAAGTCTCGTGCAGTTGAGCGCAGGATGCAACCGCGTCAGCATTCGTCTTCGGCGTGCCAACCAAAATAGTGCCGTCATGTTCTTGTGCAGTTGGCCCTTGCAGTACGATATAAGCAACAACCGCTCCTGTTGCTCAAATTTGACTTACAGTTTAAATCGTTCTGAAAAAGGAGGAACAAGTCAGAGCCGATGCTTCTAGGCGACGGCGTGGCTGCTACGAATCTTACACCAAGTGCAAAGAGGGCTGCGTGAGACAGCATACAAGCAGGGGAGAAAGGCAGGATAAGTTGACATATCCAAAACGTCGAAGTATCCATGTTTTATATTTCGCCGCGGTGCGTGGAGATCGCGGGAAAATATAAGACTAGTGCACGTTTTGCAGGACCAGCATGGGGTTGTTAGATTTGCGTCAGAGCTGGCACGACATGGAGTTTGGACCATCTCTTGACACCTTATTTTTCATGTGCAATGCTTGAGGATATATGATGATTGATGATCAGCAGCTTAAGAAGTCTTGCATTACTTAGCTCTGCGATACACCCCTGGGCTGGCAAAAGTTGAGCCTGAAGATGCCGTTTCACCTACAAAGCACAGATATGCTTACATAACTCGGCAAAGACCGCAGGCTGGAAGACACGTCAGAGGCAGCTTGACGCGTTCTATGTACGCGATCGAACGTGTTCATAGTCGAGGCCTCTGGGAGTCTGGACAGTGGCTTTATAATGGAACGAGCGAACGCATTTTCGCTCTTCTTTTCCGAGTCCTGCCTTCGTCCAAAGCGTATGAGGCAGCTGGTTCCGGCATACCGCCCGCTCCTGTTGTTGGTTCCGTGCTCTCGTGGTCGACCATGGACGCAGGAAAAACAAACGGGACAGCGTCGAAACAGGCTCTTTGGGCTGGTTGTCCACGATGATTGATTGGCCCTGGCCCCTGGACCGATACTGCACGAATATTTGAGTGTCTCGTCTGCAGAAAGCAAATGGTCCCTGGAGGCGATCAACGGCGATGCGCGTTTTGTACTGGCCTCATTCCACGACATTCTCGAGGCGCTCGACGTGACACTACCGTTTAGTTTGGATTTGTCGGCGGGCCTTGATTCCATTGCAGCAAGAAATCAGTTCTGCATCGTCAAATTAAGTGAACAGACACAAGGGGCGCACTAGATAAGATAAGACCAACGACGTGGCAAAAACATACCCCGCACAAGGAACGACCCCGACGTCGCACAGAACCCAACAACTCGCCGCCACCCACGTCGCCACCTCAGTTTCCACTCCACCTCACCCGCCAAACGCGACCCCCGTTCTCTGCTCCCATCCCTCCTTTGCCCACTCTGGCATCTCCGTCTCGAACCGTCCGAGACTCATCTCGTACTGGCGCGCGTGCAGAAATATGTACAGCTTCTCCGGTTTGGGATCCGGGTGAAGCGGCAAATAACACTCGGGGCAGTAGCGGGTCCCCGTCGTCGGGTCCGCCTCGGGCTCGGGGGCGACGAGCGTCTGGAGGCGCGAGGTGGCTTCGGAGAGCGTGAGCTGTCCTGGATCTTCAGGTTCCGACAGCAAGGGCAACGGGGACGTTCCAGAGCGCCCCGGCGGCCCTGGTGATGTGGTACCATCAAAACACTCATGATCACTGTTCGTTGGCATCAGTTCTTCGACGCCCCTCCCGCCCCTCCGCCGCTTGTTCTGAGGTGGCAGTGGGGGCGGCCGTCTAAAGTTCTTTGGAGTCAGCGCTCCCTTGGCTCGAAAGACCACGTCTCGCCATCGGCTCCAGTCCTCGTCTTCGTCCTGGGTCAGATATGAACGGCGCGTAAGCGACTGTCCAAGGAACAAAATAATGATGATATGATGACAAGTTCTCCGCCTGACTCTCGATGTCGGCAGGGAACAAAAAGAACCAGTGCACGTCAAGGTTAGAACGGACCTTCATATTCCTCAAACGCGTGATGATCTGGACCGCCTCAGCAGAAAGTGGCACGGGAGATCCGATACCAATGTCGTGACCTGTCTCTCTTGGAAGAAGTTTCGTCCGTGGTTGGCATGCCCCGCTGGTTTCGTCTTCGTTCTTACTCAACTTGGATCCACCATCACCGTTCACGGTCAATGACTCGGGGCTATCGTCACTTTTGAGGTGTTCTGGCGCGGTAGGCGCGAACCGATCAGAGCTCGGCGTGACGTCAATTCCGTGCTTTCCTAGGTTTGGACCCTGCGTACAAACACGGGCAGCTGAGTACATGCAAACTAGCAAGTAAGAAAAAAGGGGCGATGAACCGTAATCGGGGAAAAGGTGACGAGCTAGTGGAAATGAGACGCCTGTACACACGATACACTGCAAATGGAGAGAGAAAAGAACTAAATGGGGCTTACCCATATCCGCTCTTCCGAATACACTGGATCATTGGCGACCGGGTGTCCGAGGTATTGGAGATGAACCCTGATTTGATGCGCTTAAAAAAAGTCATAGTGTTATAACAGCATTGATAGAGGGAGTAAGGGGCGCCCAGCGTGACAAAAGATATGCTGGCCCGACAAAAGGAAATGACTGGATACACTTACAACGACCTGTAAACGGACGGCCTAATTATAAGAACGTTGATTCGGTTGGCTGACAGAACGTAAGGGAAGAACTCACAGCGGAGAACGCTCGTGTCCGTATTAGCATCATAGTGCAGTCTATTGAATACCGTTTTGGCAGGCTGACCGGAGATTAACAGGAGCATCGGAGATGAAGGGCCCAGTAGGAACCGTACCTTCCCTTCTGGATGTACGATATTGAGACCCATTTGTCTGTCTACGGTCAGTAGTGGTTCGTCACACACCACTTCCTCCCTAGTGAACCCCAGTCAACAGACTGCAGACATGTCGTCTTCGAATGCAACGCACGCAGGAAACTCGCCTTTGCATCTTGCCACGTATTCCTTCCTCACTGATCCGTTCATGAATTCATTCGTCAACACTCGTGCTAGATCGGAATTAAGCGGTATTATCATGAGGCCGGAAGTCAACCTATCCAATCTATTGATCGCTGCAGAAGCGGTCGAAAGGGGAACTGAGATGATATAGCACACGAGACGCACTGTACACTTTGTCGAAGCCAAACTCGTGACGGAGCATTTCGATGAGACTATGTCTGTAATATCTCCCTGATGCGTGTACGGGCTATGATTCTGTCTGGGTTTTAGATCCGAAGAAGCAGACGATTGGACACACTATGCTTCCGGGTTTGTCGATGACGAGGAAATCACGTTCCTTGTCGTGTAGCACGATCTTGACGGGAGTAGCTGTCACAGGAGGTTCGTGCCGATGAACAACGTTCCTTGATACATTGACACGGTCGACATGAAGGTACAACTTGCATTTAATGCGGACGAAGCTCACTCGATACGGTCCCCGTTCCTGACTCTTGTCTCTGGTTTTGCGACCTTGCCATTGATCGTGGTGACGCCAGACTCGAGGGCATATCTCTGTGAGAGTGTTGGACGAGCTCGCGGGAGTGAGTCGAGAAGGGCGGCGCACCCACATAATACTCCATGCTGCGGTCTCTGAACTCTGTCGAGATGATTTCTAATATCTCCCTTCCGATCCACCGTTCCTTTGCCATAGTGGTGTACGGGTACCAATACGGGGACATTTTCTTGAGACCGCCGTTTCGGGCGGCAGGGATGACGACCTGGGAAGGCTGGCGTTGACAGACAGCGCCGGCCATGGATGCCGATATGAACCGCGAAAGAACGTGTCTGAATTGGTCGCGTGGAGACAAGCTGGTCAGCGGGAGTTGCTCGCGCGATTGGAGCTTGAATTTGTGGAGATTAGCCAGGACGAACTGCCGTTTGGAGAAGAACTTGTGGATGTCGGGTAGGAACGGAAGGCGGTCTACAGGACAGAACAAACGATCTCTGATTTGGAGATGGTAGGTTGGGCAGAGTGGCTGTGCCATCAAGTTCACTCTCTGCCACGTCCGACCGAGTTCCTTGCCCCGGACTCGATACGGCTGTTCCATTGACATAACTCCGATCAAAGTATCCTGTACTCGCCATGACAATCGGTCGTTTGTCAGTCCGTGCGTTGACCGCGTGAACCTGCGCTGTACGTTTTCAAGTTGCCTGAGGTACGCCCAGTGTATTTATGGCCTCGGAGCGGAGTGATATCACGAGGTTCATTAGGGGCCGCTCTGTCCTGCCGTAAGAGTATTGTATAGCTATCCACCGTGTTCCTTTCGCACTTGCACGACGTTGTGCAACGCGGGCACGTCAAAACTCTCGTAGGACGTGAGAACGCCGACTCTCCATTTCCGCGCGCCATTAGCGGCAACTCGCTGATTTGGTGGCACTTCACGACGATGCTTTCGTACGCTGTCATTCCACCGGTCAACTCATAGATTCTGGAACGCTGATTCATTTCCACCGGCGGGTGCTGCGGTCTATGGCTTCCAAATCGTAAGGTTCAGCCACCACTGCATGATGGGAAACCCCCATGCTGTCCACAATCTATACTCGGTCTTGACCAATCCGGCATTCTCATGGGGCCGCTTGTCTTCCTGGATCGCCTCGGAATGTCTTTCCCTTTGTGCTGTGTGCTGTGTCCCTTATTCGGAGCGTATAAACGCATCCCATCTCTTCCGGGTGCGGTGCCTCCTTTCTCTCCACCATCATGGGTAACAAGTACTCTTGCATGTCCGCCAAGGATGACAGACCCCAGATCGATGCCATCAGTTCGAATTCTTTCCCTGTCTCACACGTCACTTTGAAATCCCACAGATCTCACCCCTCTCTTCTCAAATCCATCTCCTCGCACGAAACCCTCTGTGAGAAGGATCACTCCCGCAGCGAAGACCACCCATGCTCATACACCGCGCCTCCACCTCTTCCCTTTCCCATCGTTTCGTCATCAATGCGCTTATCTATCCGCCCATCACTATCTACATATCTATCTCACGCGCCACTGGGATGCTCCGGGGAGCAAGCCACACTCGCTCACTCGGCTTTCTTACGAGCCTACCCGGAATACCAAAACACCTGGATCATCGACAATCTCCGGCGAAGCGACTTTGCGAGGCTCGATCGAGCAGGCGAAACTTATGTCGACTACATGGGCGGTGCACAGCATCCAGAATCCCTCGTGCGCGTCCATGGCGATTTTCTAACACGGAGCATCATGGGGAACACCCACTCGGTCAGCAATAGGTAAGCTTCCGTTT
>JBBPLT010000480.1:0-21293 GCA_038089955.1 Strobilomyces dryophilus | reverse complement strand
GGAGAAAGTACTTGACTATATATACAGGTAAGGCAAGGGGTGGGAACCTTTAGGGTTGAGGATTCTACTAGATGTGGTGTGGGTGGCCGTGGCCAAAAGGAGACAAAAGGATCAAAGGAAGCGGATCATGGGAATGGAACAGCAGGTCCGGAACTTCATGTGGAAGTGATGGAAATGAAGTTTGGTAGAAGTACAAGAATAGAAGAGTCTGGTGCAGCCTTGCTGCGGTTGCTGCGGCTGTGGTGCTGTGCATTGAAGGGTAAAGGGCTTCTAGGCATCCCTTTTGGGTATCTTGGGTAACCTACACACTAGGTGCGGTGGGGCGGGTGTGGAGGAGCTAGAGGTCTCCATCAGGTTGTTGTCGAAGACAGAAGTGTCGGGAACGAGAGTGGGAGAGTCAGGGACTGGAGCAAAAGAAAGGATGGAGCCATCCTCTCATGTGACTGTAACAAAAGCAAGGTCTTATAGATGAAGCAAGATGCTATAGCAAGCAGCTAGACAGCAAGGCAAGTTCCTTTGTGGTTCTGGCTAGACTCCAGAACTGAGGGTTCAATAGTGATGGCTGGATCAAATGGTCTCATGCAAAAGTGGTGTGTGGAAGGTGGACTAGATTACTAAGCTTGGTAGGCATAGAACTAGCTATGGAACATAGAGGAGAGTACCCGACTTATATACTGGGGAAGTGGCAATGGGTGGGAACTTTCTAGGTTGAGGGTTCTACTAAGTATGGTCTCAAGTGTCCATTGTTAAAGAAGTAAAGGATCAAAGGGAGAAGATGTCAAGGGTTACCATGGTATCAGGCAGCGGGTATTCATGGTAACCAAGGGAACAAGGATCAGTGGAAAAGAAACATGGAAAGTGAAATGGCATGTCCAGAACTCTGTGTAGAAGAGAAGGAAACAGAGGTCGATAGAAGTACAAGCATAAAGGAAGAGAAGAGAAGATCATTAGAAGTTGTTGGTTGTTCAGGCATCACTTTTGGGTTTCTTGGACAACCAGTGTATTAGAGATGGAGTGGCAGCAGGGATGGAACTGGACTTGGTCTCCATGAAGTCGCTAGATAGAGGAGGAAAAGATAGAATGGGGTTGTCTCCTCGTACAACTGTAACATTACCCTTCTCGTAGATTTGATCTACCAGAGCAAACTCAGACCTGTCAAGGGTGGGGTGAGGGATGGGTGGGATGAAGGTGAAGATGAAAGAGTAGGCCATTGGATTTGTATGGTTCTGAAGGGGGCAATGTGGGAAGAAATGGCCTAGGAAATTTCAGTAGCAGTGAGGGCAGAAGTAACAGGGGCACCAGGTCATAGTGTGGTCAGTGCTGTGGCAGATGTGACAAGAGACAGGTCATTTGGAAATGTGGTGGATGGTTAGGGAGGGTATGATAGTTCTGGATTGGGTTTTGCCTTCTTAGCAACAATAGCAAGTTCTGTGGTAGTAGTCAATTTGCATACAGTGAGTGGGGGATATAAACTGATTTCTATACTTGACTATGCAGTTGATGGATTAGTTGTTAAGGAAGTTGGTGAGATAGTGATTCTTGGTTTTGTAATCTAGGTAGTTGAACAAGCATACATGGGTTACGCTGTTGATGTTGATGTAGTTCAGGGGACAGGCAGAGACAGGTTGGCAGAGAATAGAATCATGTCTTTTGATGTTGGCAAAGTGGAGGATATAAAGATCTTTTGACTAGTTAGTGGACTTAGGAATAGACAGGGTTTGTCTAGTCCAGTCAATAGTGGGATTGGCATAGTAGAGCTAGGAAAGTCCAAGGATGATGTTTTCACTTCCACAGTTTATGATGTGGAAGATAACCTTGTGTGCCAACCCTTCAACATTAATGAAGAGAGTGGTCAAAAAGCAGATCATTCCTTCTTGATTCTTGGTTTGGTTCATGTTGTGCACTTGGATGGGAGTTTCCAGGCATTTGTGCTTGTTGAAAAAGCTCCAGTCAATGTAGGAGATATCTGCTCTACTGTCTGCCAGGGGGTGTCAATGACTTTCATGGTATGTGATGGTTTGATGATCTGAAGAGGTATTTGCATTTCATTTGAACAGATAGACACCAGGGGCACACTTTAGACAAGGGGAGGCTGGCATTGGTGCAGCTAGCTTACTTGAGCACTAAGGGCAGGAAGGGATTCCTCTGAGTGCTTTCTGATGGAGAAAAAATCCTCATAGGCCACAAATGCATGCTGGCCTTCTGTTGAACAAAATGCAATGCCAGGGCTGTCCAAGCAGCAGTGAGGTCATTTTGAGACGCACAGATATGGACTCACTGGTCTGGCATTAAACTCAGCATCAACTCCCCAGCAGCCTTATCCTGCTTGACATCCCAGGCCTCCTGCTCCTTATCTCCAGTAGTGGAGTGCTTCTCCTTGCCGTCAACGAGGCACCAGAGGCCTTTGGAGCACAGGAGAGCCTTCATATCTTTGCTCCAAGTGGGGCAGTTGTTGCCATTAAGAGGCTGAATGGGGTGGGTATGATGTTCAGAAGACATGGAGGGTGGATGGGGTGCCAGTGGGTGAAAAAAGCCTAGATGGAGTGGATCCAAAAAGTGGATGTAGCGAAGTTGGAACCAGTGAAAATAAAGTAGCTGGTGAGATGGAAAGTGGTTTGGAGTGCAGTTCAAAGCACGGGGCTCATAACCTGTTAAACAGCTGAACAAAAGGCAGTTGGAGTCAAATGTCAGAGACTATATTAGGGTGCTACCGCTGTCCTTCCCAAGGAGGATTGCTGTTTTACACTGCCAATGGCCACATTCTTCACAAAGCCAAGGTGCCAAAAATCCATGATTGGCCAGAGTGAATTTTATGCATGTCTGCAGTTTCTGGGGCATATATGGTGTCCTGTGCATCATTATCTGTGATTTCACTTCCATTGCCCACCTGCTTTTAATTTGACATACAAAGGCATATACCAAGGATATAAAACTATTACAATGGTGTTGTTTATTTGAAAGTGTTATATCTTTACAGCCACTGGACAAAATCACATGACACAGAGGCCAATTTGAAGCCAAGAGTAGATACTTTGTTTGATTCCACTGAACATAAATGAAATTCCCACAGGTGTTTGCAATGCATTTTGTACACTACATCAAGGTTAGATTTTGCAATAGTTTTGGAGGTTACTGTAAAAAGACTTTACTCTACATCAAGTGGGCACTGCTAGATTCTACACTACCAGCATAACACCATTTTAGTTCCAAGCCTGAAACACATCATGCACTAATAATCTGATGTTAGATAGCTAAAGATAGGCAGCTGGAGTCTGATGTCAGAGACTTTATTAGGGTGCTACAATGCACTAGGGACATACCTGGAGTCCAATGTCAGAGACTGAAGAGGAAAGACATTAGACTCTCAGGTTGTATACTAAGAGACCATCACAATGATACATAACAACAACTTCAGCCACAATGTGGCTGAAGTGGACACTAGGCACAAGTGTACCTCAATGGTGATACATAGGCCCACCATAGTGCACAATCACCAGGCTTTTCCTGTAGTCTAGACTATACAATGACTCCAAAAACCATTACAATAACTAACCTTGATGTGCCCTGCACACACCTTTGAAAATCAGACCTTGCTTTTGTGGGACCAAACAAAGTACAAATAAATAGCTACCAATCGATCCTTGGATCATGTGATTTGGCTCAGGGGTTGTTGAGATATTGTTATAATAAAACTGCAATACCATTGTAACAGTTTTTGGACTTTCAATATAAAATCAAGGATCTAAGTCATATGTGAGAGTATCTGCTAATGTTTGGTGGGACAAACAATGAAATACATGTAAACATTGTGTCTGAGTCTGAAAACATTCCCATGCCTCTTGATTCCTTACCACTATCACCATGCGATCTCTCTTTACCATCCAAAAGAATACCATCCTCTTACAGCTTGATGCTGGCCATTTTGTCCGCTCCATTGCATCTAGAACTGGTGCCAGCACTGCCACTATATCCAGACTTCGCTCCAAGGAGCGTTCTAACCTTCAGAAGTCTCTTGAAGGTCATCCAACTAAGCGTTCCTCTACCAATATTCGCCATGCTGTTCATCTTATCACCTCTCAGAAGGCTGAAAATGCTGTTCAAGTGACCAAAGTACTCTCTAATATCATCAACCAGCCTCTTCATCCTAATAATGTTCACCTTCACTTGAAGAAAGCTGGGATGAAGGCTGTAGTCAAGTCTAAACGTCCTCTTTTATCTGCTAAGTATCGCAAGACTTGCTTAGACTTTGCAATTGCTTACAAAGATTGGACTATAGAGGACTGGAAGAGAGTTATATGATCTGATGAAACCAAAATCAATTGCCTAGGGTCAGATGGACGCAAATAGGCTTGGAAAAAGCCAGGTGAGGGGCTTAGTAATAGGCTGGTACAAGAAACAGTCAAATTTGGAGGAGGTTCTGTGATGATATGGGGGTGTATGACTTGGCAGGGAGTTGGCTATGCTGCCAAGATTGATGGTAGGATGGATGGAGACCTTTACCTTCAAATTCTGAAGGATGAACTGCTGAATACCATGTAGTATTATGGTCTTAATCCTCCTGATATAATCTTTTAGCAGGACAATGATCCCAAGCATACTTGCAAAAAGGTGAAGGAATGGCTAGAGGAGCAGGAATTCAGGACTATGATGTGGCCTGCACAGTCTCCTGACTTAAACCCCATTGAACACCTTTGGGGTTACCTCAAAAGAAGACTAGGAGAGTTTGAACACTCTCCTAAGGAAATTCTTGAGTTGTGGGAAAGGATTCAGGAGGTGTGGGAGGAGATACCAGCTAAGAAGTGTCAGAAGTTGATTGAAAGTATGCCTAGGAGGATAGAGGCTGTGATCAAGGCCAAGGGAGGATATACCAAGTACTAATATCCTCATTGATACCAAAGGTCCAAAAACTGTTACAATGGTATTGCAGTTTTATTATATCCATATCTCAACAACTCATGAGCCAAATCACATGATCCAAGGATCGATTGGTAGCTATTTATTTATACTTTGTTGGTCCCACCAAAGCAAGGTTTGATTTTCAAAGGTGTTTGCAGGGCGCTTCGTGCCCCGCATCAAGGTTAGTTATTGTAATGGTTTTTGGAGTCACTATACATTGGTCTAATATAGACATCTCAAACATACCACTAGTCCATTCCTATAATGCCCAGAGCCAGTGAACTACAAGACTAGTTGACTGACACTTTTTTCCACAATCCAAACTATATGTTAGTCTTATATCGATGATCTCAGAGTACTTACACCTCACTCAGACTAGGCTTTTCATACCTTTTTTACAAAGCCAAACACATCCTAACCTCTTTTTAAGCCAGTTTTGAGTATTTACATAGTTCCTCTCTACTGTTTGAGGGTCCTCTCCTACCTCACCAACACCACACCAACCTCTCCTCACTTGACTAACTAACCAGTCTATTCAAACTCTGGTTTCCCACAACTCGTCAGTTCATTTCCAAGCTTCCAGAACTTCAGCAAATGCCTTGGGTCCCCTTTTGGGTCAAGCCTAGTGCATCTAAGACCCACTTCTATGACTCCTGGGTGTTCCCTCACCTAGGACTTGTGTTTTATAGCAAGCAGTAGAGTGATCCTTATGCAAGAGGATGACAATGGCAATCTGCATTCTTGCATATAATTTTCCACAACCTTTGCCCCTGCAGAGTGAAACTATGACGTCTACAACTAAGAGCTCTTTGTAGTTATAAAAGCCTTCAAACAACGGAATCATTACTTCCAAGGAACCCCTTATTGCATTATTGTTGTAAAACAACAATCCTTCCTGGGAAGGACAGTAGGTGTGGGTCTGTAGGTGTATTATGCTCAACCCAAAAGAGGGCACAAGATGTTTGCTGAAGTCCAAGAAGTCCTAGGATAAACTGATGCTTGGACTAAAGGCATAGGAAACCAGAGTCTGAAAAGTCTAAAGTGCAGTTGAGGATGGAGAAGTCAAGAAGGGGCTGAGAATGAAGGAAGACAGGTTTTTGAGTGATGGAAAGGGTTTTCAAGCAGTCTAATAGGTGGAAAACAGATGGTAAAAAGTAAGGTAAAAAGAAGATACAGGGAGATACATGTGTAAATACTATAAAGGTATTTAAATAGGCCTGAGAACATTGGGCCTTGTAAACTAAGGTGCAGGACACTGTCAGGTACAAGGAAATGCCTAAATAGAATGGTCTGAAGTAAATAAAGGAGTGGTTCAAGAGCTATAGGTTAAACTGATGCATAGTCCAGACCACAGGAAAAAGCATTGGTCCTCTTAGTCTATGGCCTGAGAGTGGTTCAGGTCATGGGAAAAACATTGGTCTTCATTGGTCTTAGCTCTGAGAACATTAGTCATAAGGTGCAAGGCCCAGGATAGTTTCAGGGCAATTGGATGGTTTCAGGGTCATGTCTGTGAGCTTAGGATGGTTGTTACAATTCTTTTCTTCTTTGTACCCTGCTTTATTCCACCAGCATAACCCAGAGACTCATCCTATTCTTTTCTTTAGCTTTTCTTCTTCAGAATCAATGGAATGTTTCAACACATTCTATGCGTTTTCATTGTATTAGTAATATGCTGACACATCATTTACTGTGGATGACTTGTTCAGATTTCTTTTGACTCATCTGCTTAGTTATACATTTTCCTCCCTCTATTTAAACCCTCACTTGCCAGTGTATTCTCCTTAAGCTAGACCTCCTCAAGTACTCCTTAGCACTCTATCCTCAACTCTCTAAACCCTTGTCCTACTTTGAGTAGACACACTCTCAATGTTAGGTTTTGTGATTCCTCACCTCTCTTAAATGCTTCACTACATTCTATTTGACTTCTAGGCATCACCATTGGATTCCCCATGGTCAACTTACCCTATATCCACTTTCCCAGACTTTTCTACCTTAGTGTTGCCCCTACAGGCCTTTGACTTTGCTCTAAGTCACATTGTGGCTGTTGTGTTTACTTTTGTTGTTGGCTAAAGCACATCTAACCTGGAAGTCTACTGTATCCTCCTTCCTTGGTTGCTCACAGTGGACTTCAAAGTTGTCTTGAGTTGATCCAGTGGGTGGCTAAGTACTCCAATCAAGCTTTTCACTCTCAACAGATCTAATTCTGAATGTGCTATAACTCCTATGAATAGCTTGTTATGCCATTTAATCTAATGAACATCACTGCAGCATTCCAGCAATTTGTTAACACCATCTTTGCTGACCTTTTAGTTGTTTGCATCATCATCTAGCTTGACAATATTCTTATTTACTCTAAGGACAAGGCCTCCTACAGGAAGTACATCTACAGAGTATTTTGCAGGCTTTGCAAACATGAAGTTTATGCTAAACCTGAGAAGTGTGAATTTCATGCTGACTCTACTAAGTATCTTGGCTATTGTCTTTCTTCCTCAGTCCTTACAATCTCTGTGGACAAAGTGAAGGCCATCCAAGATTGGTCTGAATCTTGGAAAGTAAAGGACATTCAGTCCTTTCTCAGCTTCACCAACTCCTACTGGCATTTCATTCACAACTACTTTGATATTGTTATATCTTTAACCTACCTCACCCATAAAGATCTTCTTGAAATTTTACTGATAACTGTCACTCCACTTTCCATTATCTAAAGGAAACCTTCATCTCCACTCCAGTTTGACCCACTGGGTTCTGGAGGCTCTGCTCTTAGTTGAGACAGATGCCTCTGACTACACTATCACTGGAATTCTTTTCATCATATGTTTCAATGGAGATTTCCATTTTCTTCCACACCTTATCTGCCCCTGAATTCAACTATGATACTCATGACAAGGAACTGCTCACCATCCATGAGTCCTTCCAGGCTTGATGGCCTTACCTTGAAAACTCTGCAACTCTGATTAATATTATTACCACCTGGAGTATTTCACCACCTTCAAAAAATTTAACCTGCAAGCCTGCTGGTCAAAGTTTCTTTGCCAATTCAACCTCATCATCCAGTTCTGCCCCAGATATCTTGGCTGAAACCTGATGCCCTGACTAGACATTGGGATGTCTATCCCAAAAAAAAAGATAAGGACTACCTCTATTTGCACTCAAGAACAGCTTGTGTCATCCCTACATGCTGCTTGTCTTGCTACTCCAGTACTTCAGGCAAGTGCAATGTCCACCTGGAAACCATCCATGTGGATATCCTCTCCACTCTCCCTTCTGATCCTTTGGCCTCCACTCACATGTCTACCTCCAAACCCTCTGACTCTTAATGGACCATCAACTCCAATGGTTTCCTATGTCTGGATAATTACATCTACCTACCTGATGCCAATGATTTTCATCTCTGCATGCTCCACTATAAGCATGATCATCCACTTTCCAGTCATTTCAGGTAGAATAGGACTTTGGTCCTCATCTGCCATGAGTATATGTGGCCAGGAATTCAGACTTTCATCAAAGATTACTTCTCCTTCTGCACTACTTATGCCTACACAAAGGTCCCTAGACACAAGTCATGTGGACTTCTCAAACAGCTTCTGATTCCTAATAATCATGGAACTCCATCTCCATGGATTTCATTGAACAACTTCTAGAATTCTCCAGGTACACCACTATTCTTGTCATCATAGACTAACTATCCAAACAATATATATTCATCCCCACTGATGACAAGGTGACATCCCTGAAGTTAGCCAAACTATTTCTTCTTTATGTCTTTTCCAAGCACAGAGTTCCCTTGCACATCACTTCCAACAGAGGTATGGAGTTTGTCTCCTACTTCTTCTGCTCCCTTAGTAAAGCACTTGACATCCACCTCCACCTCACTTCCAGTTATTATCTGGAAGGTGATGGACAAACAGAATGAATGAATCAGATACTAGAACAATACCTCCATATCTATTGTAATTACTAGCAAGACAACTGGTCCAAACTCCTGCCTCTTGCAGAGTTTGCATACAACAATGCTCCAAGTGCTACTACTGGTGTTTCTCCATTCTTTGCCAATAAGAGCTACCATCCAAACATCACCATCCACCTTGAGTGTGATCTCACTTCCACTCATGCCCATGAATACTCTGTCAGCCTCAACTCCTTACTTGAATTCCTTCATAAAGAAATGGCCCATGCTCAAAAGTGATACAAAGGATCCATGGATGCTAAGTGAACTCTGGTGCTGGACTCCAAAATCAGGGACCAAGTTTTTCTCAAAGCCAAGTATTTCCACTCTACCTAGTCCTTGAAGAAATTCTCTGAGAAGAACCTCAGATCATTTAAGGTCATTGCTCAAGATAGTACCCATTCCATCACACTCTGCCTTTCTAAAACCATGAAATCTGTACACCCTGTATTCCATGTCTTCCAACTAGAATCATCAGTTCCAACCACTACTCAAAACCATACTCAATCTCTGCCCCCTCTAATTGAAGTCGATGGTGAACCAGAGTTCAAGATCACTGAGATCCTCAACTTTAAGATCAACTGCTGACCATGGAATTGCAAACTCCTATATTTAGTCTGCTGGTTAGGATATGAAGATACCAATAAAGAAAACTTTTGGCTGTTGGCCATTAAGCTTGGCCATATTTCAGAACTAGTCATGGATTTTTACCTCTGCTATCTAACCAAGCCTGGTCCTCACTCCACATCCCACTAACCAGCAACAAAGACAATTCCATTGTAAAATGACTTTATGGTAAAGGAGCACTACCTACTCCCAATCCTCATATGCCTTCTTCCCCTCTGGATTGCTATGGCTCTTTGACCCTTTGATGTCACCATTACCTTTTTCTCTGCCCTCAACCCCACTACCTCTTCCTGCACTTTCACTACCTCTTTCTCCATGGCCTTGGACTTGCTCTTCTTGTCATAGAAGAGAAAGTCAACTGTTGCATTCACAAGATGGTTAACCAACACCATGAGTCTGTGAATAATGCAGCTCTAGGTCCTCATCTTCACAATGAGATCCCACAAAGCTTCTGCCATCTCTCTTCCAATTCCACACCTATCTCTGCACCCTGCTCTAGACCACTTCACTTCTTCTTCTTCTGATTTGACCTCCATCTCTCATGACTGCATCTTTTTCTTTGGCCTTGCATTATTTTAGTGCTGCTGAAACTCCCTTTCACTTGCAGCACTACCTTACCTCTTGATAGGCAAGGCATGCCTTCAATCTACCTCTACTCTGCTCACACTCTAGTCCTCACTTCATATACTGGACACAGGTAACTCCCTTCTTCTTGCCAGAGCCACTGGACTACTATGTGCAGATTGTCACCACCTGTAAAAAGTATTAGTAGATCCAAGGACTATTCATCACCTCTTATCTTCTCCAGTGTGAGTACCTCTACATCCCACTTCATCTCCTGCTCCATTCTTAGCTGATCTGTGACCTTTTTCACCTTCACAATTTTATAGCACAACTCCAATACCTCCCACACCTGACAGCACTTCTCCTCATCAGCCTTGCAACACATGTCTGCTTCTTTTTTAGCTTTGCAGTATGCCTTGGCCTTTTCTGCCCTCTTGCACTCTTTCTCCTTTTTTGCTACCCTTTGTCTTTTGTGTTCTGACCACTTTATGTCAGCAAGTGCCTTATCATCATCATTGTTCTCCACAAGTTGTGTGTAATTCCAAGTTGCAATGTCACTGAAGTCTAACATGAAGAAAGGTAAACAAGATGTACAGGAGTAACTCCATAGTTTATATCCTCTGATTTGGATTTGGACTTCATATCACCACTGTGTTTTGTACTCTGCATTATCCTATGGCCTTCAGGGATTTAGGTCTAAGAAAGGGATACTATTATATCCCATACAAACACTAAGTCAAACTCCACTTATGCAGACTTCACACCATAGCAAGAACTCACAAACTCTACTGCATTCTTGCACTAGAGACTATCTTGTATCCTTAGACTTTGGTTTCACTATTTGTACCTTCTCCTAGTTCTCTTATATTCACTCTTTATTCCTTTTGGTCTTTGTTCCACTTTGTAGCAAGTTTCATACCAGTGCTGCATTGCTCTAGTATTCCACTGATTTTGATTGCTATCTTACTCATGTCCATTCTCTATTCTCATTCCAGACTCATAGCTATGTACCCTTTTAGTATATACAGTCTTGTATATTACTCTGTAGATCTCAGTTCTCCCTCTGACTTCCACTTGAGTCCTCAAGTCTTCTCCAATCTACTCGACTTCATCATTGATAATATTAAGTCAAACTCTGATCCCTTCTCAAAATTCTGGGACAAGACTTTAGACAAGGGCACAGTGCTCCAACCCAAGTTACCACAGCCAAGTCCCATCAAACAAAGCCAAACCTCTGCCCTTAAAGAGTTTCATCTGGAGTTGACCTGGATTTTGACAAGGTAATTGCAAATCCTGATGTTATATAGTAATTCTATAATATCTGAAAGTATATATGGAGATCTAGCAGCACATAAAGCAGCTAGCCATATAAGTAATTTTTTCTCCTAGATATGAGTTGATTGTATAGTGAATTCAGTACCAAGAATAAGATCAATCAAAATATAAAAGATACTTATGTATATTGATGTGTTAATTGTGCTTATAATAGTTAGAGTTTGGCATTCTTTTTTGGTGCAGGGAGTGAGTAAGGGTGTTGAGACAAGAGCCTAAAATGTACAAATTAAAACCACAGTATTTGAATTCTGGGCTTGCCAGTCACAATTGATGTGAACTATTTTACTTATATATTATTCCATAGAGTTAGAGCAGCTAATGCACTAAGCTAGAAGCAAGGTTCATAAGGTTGTTGTCAGAAGTATCTCTATTGCTTTTCACAGAGAGCCAAAGTGGCAGGTCAAGATTTTCAGGGTTCTAGATTCAGTGACTTGAATGAAGAGACTTAGCCAGAGATTGAATAATAGGTTGGAAATCAACCTATGGCCATCAAGCACTTCTAGTAAATCACATTTCTAATAGAAATACCTTATTTGCAAGATTTATTTACATGATGGCAATTTATGTATATGATATGCAAGCTAGTCAATGAATATGCATATAGGTGGATTGCAAGTATACTTTAAAGTGGATATAATAACCACACAGCATGGCTAATCTATGAAATCAGTAACCATATGAATAAGCATTAATTTTTATAAAATAGCTAAGAAAGATAAAACTCTTATCTAAATTAAAAGTACTAAACAATAAAAGTAAAGACTTATTGAAGTACCTGTTTTATAATATGACTTATGAATTCTTTTACTATAAGAAGGATGTTCTACCACCTTAGTTATTTCTTTCTAATCTATATTCAATCTATTATATTCTACATAGAACAATTGAGTAGTTATATTATATTATATATATTAGAATAGAAGTCTACATAGTGCCTTATGCAAATAGAAAAAATCTAGCAAGAAAATTTATGCTTTGATAGTATATGTCATATTCTATACAAAAGTCAAAACTTCACTTGTGTAAACTTTACTTCACAGCAAGGAACAAACTTAGACAAGGACACAGTACTCCAACCCAAATTGCTGAAGCCAAGTCCCATTAGACAAAGCTGAACCTCCACCTTCAAGAAGTTTCATTTGAAATTGATCCAGATTTTGACAATATACCATAGACAAGCAAAAAGTAAAATTCCATCTGCTTGATTGGTTTTTGTATAATTTTCTACATTACATGGACTTAAATTAGAAACAAGGGGATAGCTGGTAATTTTAGAGCTTGATATTATTGTTGAGCTTCCAGTTCATGTCTATTTACTCTACCCATTAGTCTTATTTTATTATTTCAACATCAATATCTGCAATATATCTTTTCTAAATTTTACCTTTTTTTATTTTACTAATTGAAGCTAGATCTTGATATAGTGGCAAGTAATACTCCTTTTAATTTGTCTAAGCTAAAATAGTATCTCAAGTGGAATAATGAGCATTAGAATCAAGAAAGTCTGGTTTGGTTAACTAGGCAAGCATAATACAAACTGAATTAAACTATAATATCATTTTTGAAGCTAATCAATATGGTACAGATGCAGCCACCAATTTCCTAGCAGATGCAGATAGATATTCTATATTAGCTATTTCTGTATTCTTTTGATTTTCCATACATGTCATTTTCAAGTCTAAAGCTATAGAACTAAAGTATTGATACAATTTCCAATATTCACTTATCATACTGTTGGGAAGGTACTTTTATATCCATTTTCTATGTTAAATTCTATATGTTAGCTTGCATCTATATCTAGCCTGGCATATAAATAGAATTTAATTTAATGCTAGTATTGGCAAACTGTAACAATAAGATTATTGCCATCTAGATGTTTCATCCATTGGAGTTTTACTTCATAGACTATGTTGAAGTAATAGTACATATACTCTACTTAGGCAAGAAACATGAGATTTATGGTAAGCAGATACAGTCAAAGTAGTAATCAAGGATTATACTAGGGTAGCAGGAAACAAGACAATACTTGACTTAGAAACTTGAGTAGAATTGTTTGGAAGGCTGAAAACAAGCTCAATAACAGGTAACATAGTAGCAATGGAAGTATAATTTTTAAAAACAGGCTTAGTAATGGACGATGTGATAGAATCAAAAGCATATGCTGAAATTTCACACATGATTAACTTAGTAACAGATAATATGGTGGCAACAAAAGCATGAGTTGAATAATTGGAAATGATTAACTTAATAGCAGACAATATAACATTACATTTTTTCATATTTGTTCAAGATGCTACTTTCAGAAGAGGCACAAATAGTATATCAATATCTTCAGCCAGCCTGAGCTTCAGCAAAAATGCAACTAATAAAGTAGGTTGAGTTATACTTAACAGCAAGGAAAACAACAAGGAACTAAATCTGTTAAAATTACACTAAGAGAAGAAATATAAACAGTTGATATAGATTGGATGCTACCTGTAGTAAACCACAGACAATAAAGATTTAATAATGAAAACTATACTAATCAGCAGCAGATCAAACAATTATTATATGTATTTGCACTACCATTTCTATGGTATACAACCATTCTCTATGTATCTCCAAAATACCTTTTCTAAACATCAAGTATGCCTCACCAGCCTCTAATGGCCTACTTGCATCTTATATATCTTCTTATACAAATAATAGTGCCATATCAATGATGTATTGTTGCAATATCAGTATTATATGATTATATTGCTAAAGGAGTTGATCACAACCATATTTGGACAATGGTGGTGAATAACTTAGATGGAGTTTTCTACACAATACAATGTTCAAAGTGGTCAAATATGATTGTGTCCCATTTGCTAATTTGACATTAAATATTTGAGCATTGCTATCTGTGGTCTACTACAGACAAAATCTTCTCATTTCTACCCATAGTGTATCACAGGCAGCATTACACTTATTGTAAAAACCATCACCACCCTTCTCTTATCAAATGTTTAAAATCAGAAACTATTTGTTTCTTTTGTAGTCTATGTTGTTGCACTATGACCACATTGGTTCCTAATTCAGCAAAAATCTAATTAAGTGTAACACCATTATCTAGTCTTGTCTAATATTTAGTGCAGATCACAAGGCAATCTAAACAATAAAGTGGCAACAATTCGAAGTCTAATACAATCTATATCTGAGATACCTGAGAATAATGGAAATAAACAGAGAAAAGGATAAACAAGGCAGATAAATGAGGCTACAGAGATAGGATCAGAAAAGCAACAAGAACAAACAACTAAATAAAACCCAATGGTATATCAGTGTAGTAGATAGAGGTGGATGCTTCCTAGTACATGTGGATGACTGTGAATACAAGCAAATAAGGGCAGATATGTATGAATACTTACAAAAAAAGTCCAGATACACTCAGGGGGACATAGAGACACAAGGGACTCTTGATGATCTTGCTAATACCTGTAAAATTGGAGATTGGAGGTCTATAAACCTAGGGAGCACTAAGCTCCTACATCATATTATGGCCAATAATTATCCAGCTTTTTGAATATATGGTATATTCTAGCAAGCAATATAAGATTGTGCCCACAAAGGTGAGATATATAGTAAAACCCTAAATATTAGTAGATGAATGTGAATGCTGAAGATAGTTAAGAGAATTTCTAGTATTCTTAAAGTGCAATATATGGCTAATTGAATGAAAAAAAGGCAAATACCTCAAACAATACAGCTATGCATAAGATTCAAGTGGTTGTATTTATTCACTGAAATCAATGTATTATAAAATATGATGTTAATAGATAGTGGCTTGCCAACATTTGTATTAGCATGGCTCTTCTTGGAAACACTCCATATCAATCTATATTCTAGCTAGAATTATGAGATGGTATCATACCAAGTAAACTAGTATATTTTCTGCAGATATGTTGGTTTCTTAGTCATAAAAGGGTGTCAAATTAATTCTGCATAGTATACAAATTGATGTTTTGGATCAGCCCATTAAAGAAAAGGCTACTTCTGCCATCACTATATTTCTCATCATGCTCTTACTTTACTCCAACAAGATTATCTATCCATGGATGCATGATATAGTCAAGTTACATCTGAGTTATTGGCTGTACAGTAGCTGTTAGTATGAGGCATATAATATAAACTTGATAATGTTCAAGTTAATAGTATTAATTGAATAGAAATACATTTATATGAGATGGTTATTGAAGGATAATAGTTGATATCACCAGCACCTCAAATACCACATCATCATATATGAAACTCAATATTATGATGACTTCAAATCAGAAGCATATAGTGCATAATGCATGATAAGTATAACTATACTATATAATATATAGTAGGATATTAAGAAATAAAAAATAAATTCAATCACAAAACAAATTACATTCTAAGCACAATATTCAATGATATATATAGTAATGCAATTATAGCATTTGACCCATCTACTTATAATTCATTTTCAAATGCTCAAAAAGTAGACTATAACAAAGACCATGGGCTGAAAACTTGATGATAATAAGTCAAAATAACTTAACACTTTGCTAACATTATCAATTCATTATTCTCATGCCAATGACATTATGAAGTCTCTTTATTATCTCATGACTATGTAAACACAATCAATAGGTAGTTTTCTAGCCCAATTCATCAAATAGATCAATTCTCTGTTTCATGAATAGCAACTGACTGCTTTGGTTGCCTTATTTCCTTCCTGTTATGCTGAACAAACATTAGATACATAGTATATAATACTACAAAGTGATTCTTGGATCTACATATAGCAAAGGCCAATCTTCTCTTTGCATGTAATGAGATTTCCTATGCTTCTATTGAGTATCAAACTCCTTAGTCCATGGTGGTTAACTATAGTGGGGTATAAAATCAAATATAACCTCTGATCTGACTGGTATGGGCTGATATATAATGGTATGCTGTAGATATAAAATATTTCTGATATAATATAGTGAAAATATATATCCACTCACATCTCTTGCACATATAGTCTGATGAAAGAACACTGTGAGCCAAGAACCTTCTAATCTACAATGGAGTATAGAACCAAACAATACTCTCAATCTGACTAGCTGATGGCTATAAAACACACAGTTGATCTATTGAGCAGACTGATTTCTCTACTCCTTAGTTAGCATAGTTCTTAGCTTCATTCACCAGTTGATCTACAATAGAGCAGTGTAGATATAAAATATTTTTGATGTATTTGATGGACATATTCACTTATGTCTCTCGCACACCCAAAGGCCTTGGAAAAGGAGGCTTGTATTTGCTCCATTTGGGCATTCCTTGAGACCCGCATTCACTCTGCTGACCTTACAGAGGCCGAGTTCACTTCATTCGTGAACTCGGCCATGAAATTCTTTATTCTCCATGACTTGCTCTGGCGCTGAGAGCCACATGGTCATCACCAGTTAGTTGCACCCGAGTCATGTCAGTTTGGACTTATCAAGGAGGCTCATGATGACCTCGGGCACAAGGTGTCTTTACAGTCTGCATGCGTCTCCTGTTGCGCTTCTGGTGGCCGATGCTCGTCGACAACGTAAAATGGTTCATGCACACCTGCCATGAGTGCCAGATTCATCAGACCACTCGCTTCCACATCCCCCCGACTATACCGATCATCAGCGGTCTGTTTTGGAAGGTCCACATCGACATGATGCTCATGCCCAAATTGGGCAGGTATCAGTACATTATCCAGGCCCGATGTGTGCTGACCACTTACCCTGAATGGTGCATACTGCATTTGGAAAACGGTTCAGCGATTGCCTCCTTTCTCTTTGAGGACCTCCTTTGCCAATGGAGTCCTATCTCCGAAATAGTAACTGACAATGGCCCCGCTTTTCTCCAAGCCCTAGATATCTTGCCGACCAATACAGTATTCGCCATATCCACATCTCCCCATACAACTCCAAAGCAAATAGTATTGTTGAATGGTGTCATTATAATGTCCAGGAGGCCATCATCAAAAGTTTGCTGGGGGGGAGTCTTGCTGGCATTCGGCCACTCACTCAGTCTTCTGGGCCGAGCGCATAACCATCATTCAGTCCACCAGTCTGTCCCCCTACTTTATGATTCACGGCATCAAGCCACTTTTTCCATTTGACATTGCTGAGGCAATGTTCCTTGTTCCCCATCTAGATTCTGATTCCATCACCATGACTGACCTGATCGCTTGAAGAGCCTGACAGCTCCAAAAGCATCAGAAAGACCTTCAGTCTATTTGGGAGTGCATCTTGAAGGCTTGCTTTGACTTGGTCAAGCACTTCGAGGCTGCTTACAAGAACCGAATCAAGGACTTTGACTTTCAGCCTGGAAGTCTGGTCCTCGTACAAAATACCTGTGTCAAGAAGGAGCTGAACCAAAAGACAAAGCCGAGATACATCAGCCCGATGGTGGTCCTTCGCTGGACTACCAGGGGCTCATACTTACTGGCCGAGTTGAATGGGGCAGTCTTAAGGCTGTGCTATGTGGCATTCTGCGTAACACCTTACTATCCTCATTTCAGATCTTCCATACCCATGACTGACCTGACCAGCCTTGACAACGAAAGCCTGAATGGGTTGGCCAGGGAAGATGTCCCCGAGCCCAACGACGATTCAGACTATATTGATTCAGACTAGACCATTCAGTCTTTATACGTTACCATCTGTTACAGTCACACAAGAGAACGGCCCTATCCTTTCTTTTCCTCCAGTCCCCAACTCTCCCACTCTTGTTCCTGACGTTTCTGTCTTCGACGATGACCCAATGGAGACCTCTAGCTCCTCCACACCCACCCTGCCACGCCTAGCGCGTAGGTTACCCAAGATACCCAAAAAGGACACCTAGAAACCCTTTACCCTTCAATGCGCAGCACCGCAGCTGCAGCAACCACAGCAAGGCTGTGCCAGACTCTTCTATTCTTGTAGTTCTACCAAACTTTGTTTCCATCACTTCCACATGAAGTTCCGGACCCGCTGTTCCATTCCCATGATCTGCTTTCTTTGATCTTTTTGTCTCCTTTTGGCCACAGACACCCGCACCCCATCTAGTAGAACCCTTAACCCTGAAGGTTCCCACCCCTTGCCTTACCTGTACAGTGACCTCAAAAACCCTTTCCATACTAACCCCAACAGCGGTGCGTGAAGCGCACCGCCAACCACTGTGGGAATTTTGCTTAGGTCTAGTGAGGTTATAAATAGTACCTACCATTGGCTACAAAATTGCTCCCTGAGTCATGTGATTCGGTTCACAGGGGGTGGAGATATGTGCATCACAAGACAGCAATACCATGGAAAGGGTTTTTGCACTTTTGAATTGGTAGGTAGGTTCTTAGTCAAATCATAGAAAAAGTGATATTGTTTGTTAGTACAAACAAAGATATACATTTTAATAGTTGATCTAAGTTGAAAAAAGTTCACACACTCTTTGGTGTTGCAGAGAAAACATTCTCTTTTGCTCACTAAGCTTACCATTTGTTTTGTGTTGCTATTGACTATTTTGATCAGGCTATTGTCAGGCACACTGATGTCAGCCTTTTTATGATATCAAAGTGACATTCCTAAACAGGTTCTACCATTGCCATAGATGTTTAAAGCTATGTGTATACAATTTTTCCTACTAGTATTTATACAATTTTGTATTGTCATATCAATAGCTAACCCAGAATCACTATTTGAGTGACTCTATTTATTCTATGATCAATCTATGTATAAAGGCAAACATCCTGGCATATTATGTAATCCAATATACATAGATAGCACTTTGTAATTCCATGAATGTTTTGTATTAGTTAATCAACAAATCTCTTTTTTTCATTATGTTGTGTTGATTAATAGCCAATCATCCAAGATGATAGATTTCCATTTCATGAGACCATAATAGTTGTTTTTAGTATTTATAGTTCAGCTAATATACATAAAAACAAAACTCAGATAAATCTGTGAATATCAACTAAAAAGACATGATATTTGAAGTCAATTATGTCCTTGAAATTAAAATTCTAGCAATGCAAATGCATCATATTGATAGAGAATGATTAATTCTTGATTCTTGAAATGATTGAAAGCTTTGAATGAGTATTTTGGGCTCTCCAATAATATAAAAATACAAGATCTTGTAAATTCTAGTAAAGAAAATGGTAAACACAAAGCTTTAAACATTAATAGCAATGGTAGAACCTATTTAGGAATGTCACTTTAATATCATAAAAAGGCTGACATCAGTGTGCCTGACAATAGCCTGATCAAAATAGTCAATAGCAACACAAAACAAATGGTAAGCTTAGTGAGCAAAAGAGAATGTTTTCTCTGCAACACCAAAGAGTGTGTGAACTTTTTTCAACTTAGATCAACTATTAAAATGTATATCTTTGTTTGTACTAACAAACAATATCACTTTTTCTATGATTTGACTAAGAACCTACCTACCAATTCAAAAGTGCAAAAACCCTTTCCATGGTATTGCTGTCTTGTGATGTACATATCTCCACCCCCTGTGAACCGAATCACATGACTCAGGGAGCAATTTTGTAGCCAATGGTAGGTACTATTTATAACCTCACTAGACCTAAGCAAAATTCCCACAGTGGTTGGCAGTGCGCTTCGCGCACCACTGTCAGGGTTAGTATGGAAAGGGTTTTTGAGGTCACTGTACTACCTCTACACCCCTCCCAATAGTGGCATCCTTGGTGGTGGTGAGCTCTCTTCCGATGGCCTTAGTTCCAGCAGGTGCAGGTGCAGCAGTGACACCATCAGCACGTTGAGTTGAGCAGAGGCATTGCGATGGGCTCCGTAATGGTTACTGTTGACTTAAGGACGCATTTCCCACCTCCAAGCAAGTTCCCTCCCTAACCATGCCACCACCCATGTCAAGCCTCTTGATCGAGACGACCACTCAACGACTTCAGACAAGGCTCCAACAAGCCAAGTTTGAAGTTCAGTAACTCCATGTTATGATCGCTGCCCCATGACCAGCATCTACAATGGACTTAACGTCTTTTTCTTTTCTCCCTTATCTTATCCTTCATCTTATCTAATCTCTTTATCTTATCTTCAGGATCAATGGCCTTAGCCTTGCCCTCTGATCTCTGCACCACCGTCACTCATTTCACCTTCATCATTCACCCATGCTTGACGCACCCCTTGACACAGCCCAGTGCTGTGTATGCTTCTCTTCCATTCTCCCACTGCTGCATGGCTGTGGTATGCTTCTCTTCTCTTCTCTTCTTTCATTTCATATGACACATGTTTCACCTGTTACGCTCGGGTCGTAACAACAAGCTCTGAGAGCTTATCGGACAAGATCTGGCTGCAAGATCAGCTTATCAAGTCCTTGATCAAGCACGGGTCTTGATTTTTTTCCTCAAGAATGCTGCGCATTCTTATCTTATCTTATCACGGTGCGGCTGTGCCCCACCTTATCTTATCTCTTATCGGTGGCTGTGCCACTTCACTATCTTATCTGTGGCAGCGCCACAGTTATCTCCTTGATTAGATGGAGGCAGCGCCTCTATCTCCGACCTTAGACTGTTGTCACTCGTTCCACACTTCCCTGGAGCCTGGGCACAGACCCCCTAGAAGTGCCGGCAGTGCCGCCACACCCTCCCCTTAGAGAGGCTAGACCTCACTCTAGACTTCCAACGACTCATGGTCAACGGCCACAGCCTTGCCCTCTGTCCATGATGTCACCACCCTCCTTCTTATCTATCAGGGCAGTGCCCTTCTAGACCCTTATCTATGGAAGCCCGGTCGCTTCTACCCCTATGCCTGGTAGGCTGCGCCTCCTCCTTCCATCTCACAGAAGCACTGGCTTGCTTCTCATGCTTCTCTTCTGTGATACCCGAAACACTGGTATGTTTCACATTATGTCTTCCATTCTGCCACCCCCTTGATGGTGATGGCGCCTCATGCTATGGAAG
>JBBPLT010000479.1:0-21330 GCA_038089955.1 Strobilomyces dryophilus | reverse complement strand
GGCCATCTCGTTTGAGGGTGGGGAGACAGGGGCAGACCCCATTCACGGCCATCTCTTCTGAGGGTGGGGAGACAGGGGCAGATCCCATTCATGGCCATCCCCTCTGAGGGTGAGGAGACAAGGGCAGACCCCATTCACGGTCATCCCCTCTAAGGAGAAGACAGGGGCAGATCCTATTCACAGCTATCCCCTCTGAGGAGGAGACAAGGGCAGACCCCATTCACAGCCATCTTCTCTGAGGAGGAGACAGGGGCAGACCCCATGCACAGCCACTCCCTCTGAGGAAGGAAAGACAAGGGCAGACCCCATTTATGGCCACTCTCATATAGGGAGGAGAAACAGGGGCAGACCCCATTCACGCCCATTCACTCTGAGGGTGAGGAGACAGGGGCAGACCTCATTCATGGCCATCTCCTCTGAGGGTGGGCAGACAGGGGCAGACCTCATTCATGGCCATCTCCTCTGAGGGTGGGGAGACAGGGGCAGACCTCATTCATGGCCATCTCCTCTGAGGGTGGGCAGACAGGGGCAGACCCCATTCATGGCCATCCCCTCTGAGGGTGGGCAGACAGGGGCAGACCCCATTCATGGCCATCCCCTCTGAGGGTGAGGAGACAAGGGCAGACCCCATTCACAGCCATCTCCTCTGAGGAGGAGACAGGGGCAGACCCCATTCATGGCCATCCCCTCTGAGGGTGGAGAGACAGGGGCAGACCCCATTCACAGCCATTCCCTCTGAGGGTGGGGAGACAGGGGCAGACCCCATTCACAGTCATCCCCTATGAGAGGGAAGAGATAAGGGCATACCCTCCAACCTTCACTTTCTCTCACACAGCCATGCACACCATCACATCTATAATCAGCACTGCCATAATTGAAACCCTAGCCTGGGATCAGAAATTATGCAGGGAAGTCCACCCGAGGACCACCCTAAGTCATCCTATCAACCTATGACCTTCATCAAGGTACCCCTCCCACGTCACCCGGAAACGGAACAAAGGTGTTCCCTTATTGAGAGCCCAGGTGTCGTGTCACTCTTATCGTACGATATTACTAATCTTGGTCCGTGCGCTGCTCCGTCCCGTATAAAGGTACGTGAGATCTGCGCGTTATTCTACCGAAAGCAGGTCTGATGAGTCGAAATGACGAAATAGGCCGTGTGGATCAAACCAAGGATCCCCACTATCACCTGCTTCTTCGACTCAGGTCACTCACAACCACTCGCTTCGCTCGTGGTTGTTCGCTCCCCCCTCCTAACCTAAGATGTCAAATTAACACCTTTTAGAGAGCCTCATACTGCCCATGAGACCATCACCTCATACAATGCTGTCATCACTGAATTCAAAACCTACAAACCCATCACCCCTGGCATCCAACATCTCTGATGCCCTCTCAACCTCCACCTCTACAAAGGCAAGCCCCTATGCACTCAGGGCACATCATGCTTGTCAAGGTGCAGGATCTTGGAAGGGCCAGGTGAAGTACATACATCTTGACCCCAGAGGGTCTGCAGATGGGAGACGTGGCAGAGAGACTCTTCTATTCCATCCACTCAGTTGCACTTGTGGCCAGCAAAGAATGTCATCGCCCCAGCAGCACTAGTTTAGAATGATCACCTATCTGCCAATATGTTCACTCCAGAGGTATGTTTGTTGTCCAACGTTGGCTCCATGGGATTTCTCAACTGACTATCAGGAGGTCGTGAGCCCCAACATCATGCGGTCCCCAAACCACGGTCCTAAACCCTGACAGAACAAGCCATATCTTTCTGCAAGGAATGCTTTTCAGGACTGGAGACGACTTGTTCAGCTTGTCAAACATTGAAACCTCACTGTTTTTCGCTGACCATCTGGTGACTTGAAGATTGCTGCCTCCAAAGCTGAAGTTATCGAGGCATACAGCAATGATATGTTTGGAAAGCAGATCGAATCCTCGACGCTAGTTGACTCGAGTTCTACCAGTACCATTCCCATATCCTTCTGAAAGACCTCCATTCAATCCTCCCGCAGTTGAAGCATGCCATCGCTAAGCAGCGCCAACATAGGGCTTGGACACAAGACATGACGAGCTTCATGAACTTCTAGGCTATGGAAGGAGGACGCCAGTCCTGCCGGAACCCCCACACACTTGCAGAGTGCCCAGATCAGTTCAGAAGAAATGAAGAATACACCAGCTGTCGCCATTTCTTCTGGCAACTCGTACATTTCACCTACTGGTTACTCGTCGACATGTCAAGTGGCATTCACCACTCCTGCCTCTCAGATCGAGGAATCCGTCCTGGCCTGGAGTTTCCATAGGAATGGGCCGTCGCACAGTCACCCTCATAAAATCCTAGTTAGGAACACTGTAACGTCCAATTTCTATTCTACGAGTCGTGTCTTCACTCTCGACGTGGGTCTCCTGATAGCACGGCGAAAGCGAACCTATCACGAAAAGAACAAACCCAGAGGGGAACGAGGCGTCGACCATCCAAGAGAAGAAGAAAAGAAACATAAAAGAACATCTAAACACCAACGCACAAGATTATAGTATACTTAAAGACACCGATGGATATGTGCGACATAGATATCGTCGTCTGACACGAGAATAGGCATGTACCGTACGTCCGTCAAAGAATACCAAAGGGGGGTCGCGCAGCGAGTCTCGAGAATCGGGTAACCCAGGGTAGGATGCGGTCACGTCGGCGAACGAGGCAACAGCAACGCCGCGTTGATCTTCTCGACCCACTGCGACGCGACATGCCCCGTTTCAGCCGCATATGTCTGCGACTTGGTCGACTATGGGACGCGTGAGTTCCGAGCGAAAGGAGGAGATGTCAGACGCACCGTCAACACGACAAACTCGCGCTCGCCCTTGCGCTCCGCGCTCTCGACCGTCGACTTGTCCCTGTCTCGTTCCTTCTTGTCCCCGCCCGCAGCCGGTCTCGTGCTCAGCTCCGACTTGAGGCCGACGTCCCCCTCCGCCCTCAACTTGACGCACAACAGCCGGTGCGTGGTCAGCAAGAGCTGTCGCGTCTTGGGACGAATAGGCGACACACTGATCGGGAGCCTCAACTTGCTCCCGCGTCGTTTCGGAGACCGCGCCTCGACGCGCGTGCTAAACAGGACGCTTTCACCGGGCAAAAGTAGCGACAAACTAACGGGGATATCAACGCGAGGCCACGCTTCAAATGACGGTTGGACATACAAGTCCGCATCGAGCGCCCGCCCATTGCCTTGTACCGGCGTCAGCGCTCTATTCCGGCCCCGCTCGAGTTCTTGAACGACGATCGCGGCGACGACGCTCGACTTATCGACCAGGCTGCCGTCCGAAGAACTCGTTCCAGATCGAGGCGGGTTGCCGTTATGTGAAATCGGGTGCATAGGTAACGGGATCATCGCCGAGGTCGTGGGTATGGGGACGTGTGAAGACGACGCCTCGTCTGCCTTCTTGGGTATGGCGGCAACGTCCTCCGTTCGGCTCTGGTTCGGCTCGTTCGTGGCTGGACTCGAGTCGGTGTCGTTGGTCGTGAGGATATAATCCGGGAGTTCCCCCATGGGTCCGACTTCCTCTATGATGCGTGACGTGCGTCTGAACATGGTAGCGTCCTTGAGCTTGTACCTCTCAAACTCGGGACCCCGCGCGTCCACTGCCCACCCGATGCCATCCTCGTCGACAGATGGACGACCGTCGCGTGCCATCAGTGTACCCTCTGTCTCGTCCGTGTCGACGAGCGCATCCCACTTGGCACCGACGTCGTTCCATCGCGCGTCCTCGCCATCTGGACCTGCTCCATTCAAAGGTGCTTTCCTGATAAGGCCGGGCTCGAGTAGTGGTGGAGGGTCTGTCCAAAGCGTTCCCCAGTTGATGGGGACAAGAAAAGGATGTTCACGAAGCGGGGAAGGAGAGGGAGGCGTTCTGGATGCGCCCAGCCTCTGTTTGGGGTCAAGAACCTATATTAAGAAGAGGAGGGAGTGAGTTCGCCATAAAAGAGCAGGAGGGTCAGCACGAACCAAGAGTTTGCTTACGAAATCCTTGGCGTCTTCGTCGAAGTCGTCTGGAAAGGAATAACCGAGGGACTTGATCTTCTGCCACGTGAGGTATTCGGAGAGACCCTGGAAGGCGAATCTGCCCGCGATCATCTGAAATACGATACAACCCAGCGACCACAAGTCGGAGCTGCGAAAATGCGTCGGCTCTATGAGAAGCAAGTGAGAAGTGCAGGTGGCACACCTCTTGGACGTTTCGTTGCGTTCCAAGAGCTCCGGTGACACGTATTGGGCAGTGCCAACAAACGAGTTTGCGCGTTCCTCTGCGATCGCGTGAGAAGAGGTGGAGCAACCGAGAGTGGGTCGACGCACCGCCGTTTTCGAGGATCTTGCCTGTTCCGAAATCGGTGATCTTTATACGAAACTCGCTGTCAAGCAAGATATTCTCTGGTTTTAGATCTCTGCTGATTGGATGAGCTCATGCCGCGGAGCTGGATGAAAAGAATTGACCTGTGAATGACGTCCTTGTCGTGCATGTACTCGAGGGCGTCGACGATCTGGGCTGTGTAGTACCTCGCGCAGGCCAAGGAGAGGGAGCCCATGCGGGATATGCGGGACTGCATCTCGCCGTTTGGAGCGAGATCGAGAACAAAGACTGGATCACGGCATCAGCCACGCCGGATGAGAGGGGCAGAAGACGCACAGAGACTCCACTCGTCCTGAAATGTCCAGTGGAGGTGGATGATACCTGGGTGACTAGCGCCGAGCCTGACGAGGGAGTTCTTCTCTGCGAGAGCGACGAGCATCTTTTCCTTGCGAATCAGGTGGTTCTTGTCCAGAATCTTAATGGCGTACTCTTGACCGGTGCGGGCGTGCCGCGCACGCATCACCTAGCGAAACGTGACGTGTTACGTGTAGGCTGTGAGCACGGCCACGGTGACGCACGGTGGAATAGGAACCTTCGCCTAGGGTGTCGCCAAACACGAAATCTTGGGCCGACAAACGCGTGTTCGCCGATGGGTTCCGCGACCTGGAGCGTCTGCGGGACTTGGAGCGCGGGTGAGCTGGTACGACAGCGTCACGAGCGTCGGCCTCTGCGAGCTCCCTCGCGAGGTATGCGGGCGGGCGGATGGACTGTGGCGGGGGCGAGTGTGGGCTGGAGGAGCGTGGAGACGAGAACGTCCGGGTCGGCCGGGGACGGGGCGCCCAGAGGACGGTGGTGGTGCTGGTCTCCGAGTCTGAGGACGAGGATATGACGGAGGCATTCCGGGACAGGTCGACGAGGGACGGCGGGGCGGGGTCCGACATGCAGCGACGGTCGTGGTCGAGCGGAGACGACATCCCCCACACATTGCATCGCCACCCCCTCTCACGCCCATTTATCGTCGGATCATCGCATTATCGAATATTCAAATCGCCGACTTTCTCCTCGGCTCCCACCCGTCGAACTTCCACCCGTCGTCCGACGTGCTCTCCAATTTCCACGTTTCCTCGTGCTTCGGCTTCCGGGCCCGGTCCCGGACCGCGAGCCGCTCCATCCGCTGAAGCAGCCCCATCACCTCCTCCTCCCCGAGCACCTCCCACGCCTTCCTCGCCAGCCCATTTCCCGTCTCACCCTGTCCCGGTCTCGCCTCCCCGACCTCCAGCCTCACCCGCTCCGTCACCACCCGCGTCCGCCCATCGATCTTGACCCCGTTCGCCCGCATCTCCTCCAGCGCACCATACACCCCCTCCAAGTCGCCCCACCCCTCCCACCGCGCCTCGATCAGCTCGTTGTACGCAGGTGCCGTACACCCAAACACGTACGACGCGACCGACATCCGCGCCGCGTGCTCGAACACCGCCAGCGATAACGTTGGGTTCCCATACGTCGTCCGAAATACCCGCATCGCGTGCGCGATCAAGTGAGGGTAGATCGTCCGCTCCCCGGCTGACCCCCCCGCCTCCCACTTGGCAGCCTCCCCGAACACCTCGTTCTGCACCCATTCCAACAGGTCGTGGTCCGTGTTGAATAGCTCCATTGTCTCCTTCTTCCGATCCAGCTCCTCGTCGATCGCAGTCGTCCACCGCACCCGCGATCGTCGTCGCAGTGTCTGGAACAAATCACCGAGAGGCGCGGTCCGTCCTATGCTTGGCGTCTGACCCGTGGAAGAAGACGGGGCCGCGGTCGGCGAGGACGTCCGCGCGGCCGAGGTGGCCTGCCGGGCTGACACCGCGTCGAATATCATGTCGAACATCTCGTCGAACACGCTCATCTCGCGTGCCGTGATGGAGGCCCGTTGTTGTTTGAGCCCCGACGAACGCCGTAAGAGTCCGTGCGGTCTCGCATTCGGCGCAACTCCTTCGCCGCGTCCAGAGGTAGCGGGGGGACTCCTATTGTCTGTGTAACGTCGTTGGTCAGAGGGGGCGAGCTCTACATCCGAAAAAACGTTGTCCCATGGTGATTCGGGCGCGGTGAATATTGAGTCTTGGGCTTGGTTTGTGGATGGCGGCGTGAATGCAGTGGAGCGTGCGCTGAAGGAACAAAAAGCCGTGAGATGGTGGGGGCGAGGCCGACAGAGCAACATCGTCGGAGCGAAAGAAGCGAGTGTCCAGAAAGACCCAAGAGGATATTTTAATCTGGATATGTTGTTCAGTCGAGGGAAGTCCAAATGAGGCGCTATAGCCAAGTGGTTACGGCGACAGATTAGAAATCTGTTCCTCTTTGAGGGCGCAGGTTCGAATCCTGCTGGCGTCGAATCTTTTATTATAGATGCAATTGTAGTATGAACAAATATTGAATAACTTGTCTTTATTCCTTTTTAATATGCTGCTCATGATGTCATATGTCACAATCTCATTGCAAGAGTAATAAACTGCTGGTGATCTACTATACATAAGTAAATATCAATGAATCTAAGATTTTGTTACAACCAACTTCAAAGTTGTACTTGTCTCAGAATAAGATTGATCACATAAAATGACACAAGCTTACTGATTACTCTCATTATAAAATTTCTCCATGTGTAAACTGCAAATTTATGTAAATTATTCAATTAATTTCAAGGAGCAAGTTTTGCCTATCAAAGATAGACTCCTTCTGGATTTAGATCTCATCAGTTTTCAAAGCCTTTATTTGAAATAATCATCTGAATCTCCTGATCACATGTCTTGTAGATGCATATTAGACTTTTTTATTGCACTTTAGAAATTAAGGACCATATTTATAAGTGCTGATCTAGTAAGCTTTTGATTTCGTGTGCAAACTGCTAAATTTATCATGGCCATATGACCAGGTTCAACCCCCACAGACCCACAGACACCACAGTTGCTTTACTCCTTTTTCTTGTTTCGGCGAATTCGGCCTGCGCGTGCTACACAGCGCGCATTCGTTCACATTCGCTGACAAACCGAACGAGAGTGGACACACACCGTCACACGGCTTGCGGACGCGGTCCTCCGGCGATCTGGAGTCCTCTGGTTCGGGACGGACCCTGACGGAGGAGCTTCGGAACTTCGGAGTTGCGCGCGGCGGCACTCCGACTTGGGGCGTGACGGGGCCGTCGACTGGGACGACGTCCGACGTGGGCTCAAGTTGCGCGTGCGTGCGTGGCCCGCTTCTTCCCCCTCCCCGTGCGCTCGACCGGCCGCCCCATCGTGCCACGACGCGATACGCAGCTCGGCATTTTGGCGGAGTAACGCTGTCAACTATGAACAAACCGGACGCGTCAGGGGAGGCAGGTGCATACACCACACGCCCGGACGCAACACAGCAGGGGTCATCGTCGTCCTGGAGGCATGGGTGCGAGGCCCGTCGGACGTCTCGCCGAGGCGATTAGTTTTGCTTAGCGCACGCGAACGAAAGCCTAAAGCTTCGCAAAAGCGAGTTGGCGGGACGACGTGCCGGCCCAGCCCAAGACCCGGTCAAGTTAGTGCCGCAGAGCACGTACGAGCGTCGTCGCGACGTGGCGTTCGTCCCCGTCGTCCCCGTCCCGGCGCGCACGCGTATGTAGAGGCGAGCCCCTCCCCAAAAGTAAGAGACGCGCGCGCGCGAATTCGAAACGCGAGAGCGCTCTTGGCACCGTGGCGTCCCCGGGTGCTGGGAATTTGCTTCGAAGCGTTTGGAGCTCACGTCGCCGCCCGCCGCGGCAGCTCAGTAGCCTCCCGAGATGCGGTTTTGGTGGCCTAACTTGAACACCTCCGTCATCGGATCCCGGGACGATACAGCGCGTCGGTGCGGACTCGTCCGACCGGCGGTCCTTGCCTACAAGACAAGAAGGCGATCAGGGTGGGTCAGATCTGTGCGTACGAGGAGACTGGAGACACGCAAGCATGGTCATCTTTGATCGGCTCAATCAGCCGAGGCGCAATCGCATCTACGACCGTCCTTCGACATACACGTGCAGGGTCAGGAAAGCGTCCTGGGAGGTGGAAACAGCCTGACAGTGGCGTCGCAGGTCTTGCTCGAACCTCTCACGATCATCTGACGTTAAAGTTTTCACGTTCGTCTCTTCGTTCCCATTAGTGTAACGTACTCGAAACGAGCGTCGTAGTACTGAAGAAAAAAGGGCATAAACAAGAACTAGATGAAAGCTGGCTGTAGATCAGAAAAAACCTATGTCAGGAAGCAAAAATCGAAAGAAAATGCAGGTTATGTACGGAGTCGGTATTAATTCCTTGCAAGAAACGAAAACGAGTGAGTGATGGGGGGTGTCCGTTGACGTGAACGCGAGCGCACGAGACAAGAAGCAAAAACGACGAATCAAAGGAGCGTGAGCATCGACTCCGAGAGCCGACCTTTAGGTGGTTGCGCCAAGGTATCGATGAGCATGCGAGTTGTAAAGGTATAGATGGTGGTAAGTATGTTGCGAGTACACGGGGACAGTTATTGATGTTAGACGACAGCAAATTGGAGTGGTTCGAGGGGAAGCAGGTTATCTCCTATTCCGAGACTTGGACACGCGAGGCTTGGGTAGGCTGGGTAGGCTTGCGCCCCGCCCGTGAACAGGCACGTAGTCCGCGTCAACTTCGTTGCAGCTCAGATGTAAAAGCAAGTTGTACACGAACATTTGCTCGAATCTAGCCAAAACGCTCAGCCAGTCCTTCTACCACGGGTCTGGCACACGACACTCACTGCGAGTTGGTAAACACGACCTTCATCGAATCCGAAGTGCATCGTAACAGATTCGGAGCCATGACGAGCGCCATGTTCGCAGCCGTCATCTTGGTGCTCGCTAACACCTTCTCCTCCAGAAACAGCTGTAAAAAGCTAACGAGAAAGATCACGATCCTCCGATTGATCGTTGGCAGTCGTCGGACAATGGCTATGCACGACGACGGCTCAGATGCTGCAGTGATGCAGTCGTTGTACAGCTCCTCGGGGACAAGCGGATCCAAGAGTTCGCGGAGCCACAGCTTGAGCAGTGACGCAAGCACATGTGGATCGTCGACGTTCTCGAGCGTGTAATATCCCCTGTCGATTCTGATCTTGAGCTCCGAGACGAGATCGCCATCGCCAGGTACTCGGAAGATTCCTTCGCATTTCGTGCCGCCCAGCGCGAGGATGCCGTCTGCGAGGAATGGGAGGATGATCGGTATCTTCTCGTTGGGGTAGTTGCGTACTTGTAGACGCATGACGGCATCGAGCGATTCCCCAAACGTGGACGGGTTGAATGCGGCATCGGATGCAGTCTCGATCTCTGCGACAGATGGTGGCTTTCCCCTAGGGCCCTTTTTCGATATGGCAGACAATCGACGCAGACAGTGCTTCGCCATGACGTCGACGCGGCCCTCGGACTGGGATATTCGCTGGTGAATGAAGGAGCGCAAGTAAGCTTCAAAGTTCTTCGACGGCGGAAACGCGATGAGCATCACGCAGAGCATCTGCCAGCCCTTGAAAACGCTCTCCGCATTAGGGTTGCCGCTGAGTTGTTTCATCAGTTGGCAATATATCTCGTCCCGTAGTTCCCCGTGCGCGAGGCCTTCGCTCAATAGCCACCGTTCTTCCTCGAGGAGACCCACAGAGGTAATAGGGAGCGACGTCGTCGATCCGTTATGTACCGGTATCCCCGCTGGTTTCTCTCGCTCGCGATCGCCCATGATGTGTTGGATCACTTTGAAGATTTTGACTGCATCCGCCTTCAGCGGACGATTTAGCGTGAGCAGAGGCGACGTGAGCGGAGCTTTTTGCCATGTCATCATCTGTGCCACAGGAACTTTACGACGGAATATGAAGCCCCTGCGATGCGTCGAGAAGTACTGCCTGGCGTAATCCGACTCCACGAACTGCTGAATGTCCGAAGCGAGGTCCTGAGGAAGCACGGGACGTGTTCTAGAAGACCGTCATCAACCGAACTTTCGGGTGGAGGGATAGATATACGGACCCTGACGCGAGCGTTGTGGAGTTATTGGGCTGGGAAGGTGGAGGACTTCCCAAGGCCGAGACCGGGATAGGCTTGCCGGTCGATCGGTTCTTGAGTGGACTCATCTCCAACGAAGCCTCTGCCGAGCTCAATTAGGAATGTCACACTCGTCCACGAACCCGAATTCACCTTCGTTGGGGATTGGCTTGCTGATAGTCTTCCCGTTCACAGTGGGTGGAGTCGACGTGCTTCGCGTCATCCAGAAGGCGCCATGTGAGCTGTATAGGCTCTTCGTCGGAGACTGGGGGGCGTCACGCTTCTCTTTGGACCTTGAACTCGAACTGCTCGTACTCGGACGTGGCTTGCTCTCCGCGGCCCCTGGACGCAGTGCCAAGGGATGCCCATGATCCGACGTAGATCTCCTCTCCGAAAGCGAGAGCATCTCCACTGCGGCACTCAAACTCTGCGGCGCTGGCGACCGATAAGGCACGTATGAAGAAGACTTGGATCGCGATCGTGATAGCAACCCGTCCTCGGTGTCGGTCATTGCACCGCTGTTGCCACCGTTTTGACGTTGTTTGTCCTCCTTGGGCGTCGTCTTGCCATTCGCAGAGACGAGCGATATCGACTTTTGGGAGGCGGCAGGGGTAGACGGTTCTGACGCGTATGGCGATGCGGGGATGGGAGGAAGGTGCGTATGTAAGCCGTTCGACCAACCGCGGGTGGTCCCGTTGGGCTGGCCATGTTGGTCGTTGGTGAAGGAGCGTCTGACAGGAGGCGACTGATGGGCTTGTCTCTTTGGAGGACTCGCGCTCGTCGACAAGGCGATGCGACCAGGGGAACTGCGCGTCGAGGAATACGAAGGTCGAGGGTGAAGATCTGCGTCGCCAGATCGCGGTGAGACATGGCGAGTATCCTTGTCAACCCCGCCGGTCTGTGCCCGAGCTCTGCGATGGACTTGGCGGTCGGAGGACGTGGCCTGGCTACTCGAGGCCTTCTTGCGCATGCCGGTCTGGGAGAGACGACGGCCGAGGGCGGTTTGCTAATACGCAACAGTAAGCATACGTTGTCGGGCGAAGATAGAGCGAACAATACCTGGATGACAGTCAGGGGGATGACAAACCCGTTTGGGCGCTCCCAGACGGTCTCCCCTGTTTTAGTTTGATAATAGTATGGTATTCCGCCCCGGGAGTCGTCACTAAGCTCCCACCATTCGCCGTCGTCGCTGGGAGGGAGGCTGCAACACGACACTGAGACGCGATTCGAAAGGTGGAGACGAACGCGACTCACACAAAGGTGCCTACGGGAGGGTCCCAACTGACTTGACCCGTCGCTGGACAGGCAAAGAACGTCGTGCTGGTCTTGAAGAGACGAAGACGGTCGTACCGGACATCCACAGCGTAAATGACGACAACGACGCACCTGGGGATCGACCAGAGTGACCCAAAAGTTCGCGCCCCACGTGGAGCTGTCCGGATCGAATGAGGGCGAGAACGTTTCCGACGGGCGAGGACTCCGCAAAGGCTCTCCGTTCACGTTTACCTGCGGTACTACTACTGCAGGCTGAGTGGAGGCGCCGTTGGGCGCTGCGTCGGTCGACTTGGGCAGCGGGGGTTCGGGAGGGGTCACGGGTACCACAGTGGGGTTTGGAGAGGGCAAGGTGAGATCGAGGGGTTTATCAGGTTCGACGGCGGCCATTTTGGCGTGGTTTTGGACGGGATCGCGTGCAGAGGAAAGGAAAGAAGGAGACTTGACGGCTCCAAGGATAAAAAATACAAGACGACGAGCTCGTCGAGGGAATGGCGACGGAGGGGTGGACCAGCCGGGAGGAATATCGACGAAACGCCAAAGTGTAACGTTGAAAATTTGCAGGTACGAGGGGGAGCTTTGGGTGTAGATAGGCTGCCTCGTTCGAGCCAACGTCCCGTAATTACATTTGGTAACGCCGTTTGCACCTTCGCTTACTGCTCGGTTAACCCAGGCAGGGACAGCTGAACATCCCGAACACGTCGTCCGAGAGCAGGGGCCGTTGCTACTACTACGCATGTTTGAGACACTCGAAACCGAACTTGACTCCATCTCGATTAACGTGCTAAAATGAAAAAGGCGCGCGGTCGCTGTAATGCGTTTGCCGATTCAGACCCAAGGACAGTGGCAACCCTGTCAACCGAGTTCCTAACGTCGTTCCTGCATCTTCTTCGCGTCGTCCACAAACTTTCTCAGGACTTTGACGTCCGCCTGGTCCCCGTCTAGCGACTTCTCGATCCGTTCGTACACGCTCGTCAGCCCTCCGTAGATGCCTCCTTCCTTTCCGCCCACGAAGTCCCTGATTTCCTCCATCTCTGCCGCCCACCGGTAAGCCTTTGGGAACATCGACGGCACAGTTTGCACCAGCTGGCTGAGCATTCCTGGCTGCGAAATGCTCAGGTCCTCTATGAGGGCCTGCGCAGTCGCTGGAGAGGATGCGTGGGCAGCTCAAACGAGCGTCAGCGTCCTTGCGCCGTAACGTCCTCACTTGGCTTAGCACTTACCCAGGATCATCGTGGTATACAGTCCGATCACTCCCTTGTAGATTCCCTTTGTGCGCCGCTCAGACCTTGTGTGGTGCTCTTGGAATGGAAGAACGCTTACCGCATGTGACATCTTGAGTGCACTCGCATCCCCTACGCCCGCACCCTCTCCCGTCAACAGCGACACTTTGAGCCCATATCTGGAAAGCGCTGCAAAGGTGTCCATCACGACCCTGTCCTCGGCTGCAGCCGATACGTAGAATATGGGGTCGTACCCATCACTGGGGGGAGCTCCGATGATACAGGCATCTACGAACTTGATCCCAGTGCCCATGAAAATCCCTGCGATCCGCTTTACTGTCTGCGGATTGACAGCGTTACAGTCCGCGAACACGAAAGGCTTGCTGCTGCTTCGTCCTGCACGTTTCTCTGCAGCGTCTCGAATCTTTTCGGCAAGCTCAACCGCGTCTCGAGGGGGCACCACACTGAGTATCCAGTCCGCTTCGATGACGATGTCTTCCAGAGATGCATCGAGCATCCCTGCTTCTCTAGCGCGCTGACGTGTCACCTCGGAACGGCCGTCCAGGCAGGTGTACACCGTGCAACCAGCCCCAGTGAGTCTCTTGGCCACCGCGGAGCCCATCGCTCCAGCTGCGATGACCGCAAGCCGAGGAATTGCAGGAGTAGCCATGATGATGGCAGTAGGAAATGAAGCACGGTGGCTATACCTCGGACCCTCGGTCACTCCTGGCCCTTGTGCTAAGCCATTTTGAGGCATGGGTGACCAAAATGATTCGTTTCGACCGACAAGAAAAGGAACTTAGAGACCTTGGTACTTATCTGGAATCTAGATCAGTGGCGGGCGCGCACGAGGACAACGTCAAGTGAGGGATACCCTGGCGAATAGGCCTAATCAGGTAGCTAGGACATCACATCTCCCATGATTAATTGAACACTGTTGGTGAGTTTGCTTTGCATTCGTCAAGCATACCTCTGTGTAGCAGGTTGCGTGCGAAAGATGCGGTGATGTTGGGCGAAAATTGATGGCATGGTGCAATGGACCGTCACGTATGTGATTTCCGTTGCCATCTCGAACGGTTCGGCCGCGGGGTCTGCAATCGATGCTAGTCTGGCCCCAAAGCGAACCAGAGCACTGAACAACGTGGCCATCAGACAAAGTCTGGAAGTTTCCAGCCAATCACCTTCGAGACCTGGAGGGGCCGAGACTCGATCAGCATCGTCAGCAAGCACTGACTGTCCTAGGCCAAGCTGGACTGTGTAGTACTAGTAGCGTTGAGCAAACCTACCTCAGCGAGCTTGCCAAAGGGGTATGAACGCCGTCTGATGTCGAAATGGAAGAGCGTCATTGAATAGAACCACAGTGGTTGTTATCTACTCCCCTTCACATTAATTAGGTGACATGGTGAGCAGAACCACCACCAGTGAGCGGCCCCGGTTCAACGCGCCCGGGCTGTCGATCTCGTCGAAGCTTAGGTAATTCGGTACCACGGACTGTTCTCCGAGAGAGGCAGTCGGTTTCCGCCGATACAAACCAACCCGTACTGCGGTGAGAGCGTCGTTCAATTGGCAGCCTGCCCTTGGCCACGCGCATTTCCAGGCAACGTGGCCTTAAAGTCACTTCGTTTCACTGCCAGGGCCTCGGCGCGTATCCAGTCACATTGCCAAGGTCCCTTCTCCGTCGTTTCTCTTCGTCACTCAATAATCCCTTTATGAACCTACTCTGCAGGTCGCAAACCGCGTTTATTGATTCTTACGCAACATACCGAGAAGTCCTGAATCGACCATGATGCGCCAGCTAAGCACCCTGGGTTCACAGAGGCGCATGTGCCCAAAGTACGTCAATGTCGCTCCAATCAACTTTTTTGTACGACATCGCACAGGTGAGTCTCCACAACGCGTGCTATCCTTCATCGTGTTCACTGGGTTCTCGTCCCGATCCCGTTTCAAAGCTCACAAGGTTGCCTCGCCGTTGGCGTTCGTGCTTGATATCGTCCGTGACTTGTTCAGGTTTTCTTGGGTTCCGGACGTGTTCTAGGTTGACTGACTTCCTTCCCTTACCTCAGGACGGCGTCCTCATCCGCGGTGCCAACGCCCTGCCAGCCGCAAAGCGTGCATTATCCCTATTGGACGGCGACAATCGTTTCGGCATGTATGTCTTTTTTTCCCGCTCCACCGTTTTCCGCTTGTCCTCATCGCCTCCAAAAGTAAAATACCTTACCTCTTAGTGAATGTCACCTCATGTTTTCCACTTCCCATCAAACTCAATCATTCTTCAGTTAACTAACGGCGGTGGCGTGAGCGAGTCGGCGCGCTGCCACAAACTCACTCAGCTATTGGGAATCAATGTAAGATCCGCGGTGCGCAATAGCTTATGCCTTTTTACTGAGATGTCTCGGTTAGATCGATCCGGAACGATATGTCCAGTCGCACACGGTACTAAAGTCTGTCGTACACAAGTATGCTGATCTGCCGGTCCTTATGCTCGGTGGCAGGGGCAACACCCTCCGTAAAGTTGCCGAAGGGTAACCCCTCGATGTGTTTCTCCGCCTCGCTAAAGCTGACATGGATCCCTGATCGTGAAAACAGCTACGGCTTCAAGCATGTTTACACTACCCTCGACATACTTGCTTGGGATGAGTCGTAAGTCACTCGCCACCGTTCGGTTCACCGATTTCTCAATCAGGCAACAGTGTGTGCCCGTTTCATGATCTTACGATCGATGAGCAGGAGTCGGTCAAGGTTAGTTCGCTTGCTTGTGCTCCGACCGATTCTTTGATCAGGCAGAATTTGATGTCCGTTTAGAGGGCTGATTTCACCAACACACGTATCGCCGCTATCGTTGTATTTCATGATCCTCGAAACTGGTTTCTTGACATCCAAGTAATGTGTGATTTGATCCAGTCTGGCGGCGTTGTGGGCGGTCCATACTTAGGAGGTCGTCTACGAACGACGGTCGACCTTCTTTTCTGCAATCCAGATCTCGTATGGAAATCGGACTTCGATAAGCCTCGTCTCGGCCAAGGAGCGTTTAGAGAAGCCTTCCAAGGCGTGTTCAAGGTATGTGCTTGGTATCTCCCAGAGACGACAATAGATGAGGTTTCCGCAGTCGATAACCGGAGCAGCATATCCATACACCCAATTTGGCAAGCCCACAGAAGCGACTTACAAATTCGCGGAGCAGATGTTGCGGGGACAACTCCCAGAAAATTCCTCTCTTGACTCGGTGTCAGTGACAAACAAGCAATCTGTTGGTTGCCACCGACTGACAATTGCATAATCCTCCTTGACAGATACATGGTTGGAGGTGCGTCGCAAGGTCCGCCACTGATCACGAGTGGTAACCAATTGATATTTTGTGCTCCCTCAGACAACCCAGATTCCGACATTGCAGGGGCGAATGCCGCACGATGGAAGTCTATACTCGTCAGAACTGGTGTTTATGACCCTCATCAGGGACCGCCAAGCCACTGCCCAACACATGAGGTCGACGACGTGGAACAAGCTGTGCAATGGGCACTTGAGCAGGAGTTTCAGCCGTGAGCATGAGGCGGCTCAGAAGAATACCTTGCCGCGGCGAAAAGGGTCATGCTGGATGTATTTGGGTGATGGGGCTTTCGGCAATACCTGGTTAACTTAGACGTAACCGTGGCCATGGTTGGCAGCATGCCTATGATCAATATCGTTCACTTTATTCTCAGGGGGGGTAAGACAGGTATTTGATCTGGGGCTGTCCCCGGCATGTCGATCAGCACGCTTCATGACCTGAACGGTCAGGTGTGTTTCGTTTTTGTTTTTTTCTCCCAACACGCGGCCCTTCCCTTTAGAGTTGCGGACAGAGATCTCAGATTGGTAATCTCGTGAATCAACCTGCCTGACAAAGGCATGGTGTCGGCGAGTCGCCACGCAGTGATCACGCTTTTGCACGTTCAGTCTATGGCGTAGAAACATAAGATTCTCGGTAAGGAATTTCACCGCAACTTTAAAATTCATCTCAAGGTCGATATCATGCTAGATCAGTTGTTGTTGGCCGACTTAACATCATTCCCTTATCGGGGAAAAATAAATTACCGCCTCCGCAAAATCACATTTGGGTTCGTATTGCCTCGGTCATTGCATATCCGTTTGCTATCGGAGTTGCAAGGTTTAAAGGGCTTGTCAGTCCCATGTATAAAGTGTTTCCAGCTTGAACATGCACTTCGATTGAACTTCGAGTGCTCGACTTGGCTCTCCACTTTCTCTGCTTGCCATCATGACCTGTCGGTCTTCCTCTTCCCGTCAACGTGCGGATCCTACTCCCTCTTCTGTCAGTCTCAGGACTGTTGTCGAGTACAGAAAGGATGGGGCCGTATCCAAGATGCGGTCGCACAAAGGCAACATACCCGTCCTTCCCCAGACGAAACTCTGCCCGCATTGCCCTGCAAAGTTCACTCGTACGACCCACCTGAATCGCCACATGCGTACCCGTGAGTGTTAATCGTCGCCGCTCACGAGTAGAGACGCCGAAACTCAGTACGTGAACTCTACAGACACCGGAGACAGGTCCCACCGGTGTGATGTAAGCAGTTCCTCCGGAGTGCTCCTCGATGTACTGCATGTTGAATGTCCACCCTGACAGACTTGTGATGCTCAGTTCACTCGTAGTGATCTGTTGACGCGACATAAGAAAACATGCGGCGATTCGTGGGTGTCTTGTCTTTTTCTGGACATTGTCTCCGTCCCCTTGCGCTTATTTTTCATTATGCCGCTACTCATCCGTGGTTCTAGGTCCCATGCTAACCGCACGAGGCGACGGTCGTGTCAAGCCTGTGCCGACTCCAAAGTAAAGTGTGATTTGCAACGGCCATGCAGCAAGTGCCAGGCACGTGGGAAAGAGTGCGTGTTTGTGATTCGGCCCTCCAGACCATCCGGAATGGCTATGGTGCTGCCGACATTATCGACCACGACGGTGGAGCGAAGCTCAGATTCTGAAGATCGGGCGCCGGTGCTGATCCCTACACCACCTCACCCTGCAACCTCCCCGTCCCCGAAGCCATTCAAGGCCGCGGATCATTTGCCAATTGATCAACAGCCCGAGGGGGACTGCCACTGGACAACCGCGCCTCCCGGAGCTAGCTCGGACGTGGTATCGGCTTCTTCGCCGTCTGAGCGTTTCTGTTCGGACCCGGCGAGAGATTCAGGGTCTCCAAGCTCCGTTCCACCCCAAAGTTCGTTTGCGACGCTCTTTCCAGGCGACCTCTTCGACCCTTTTCTCGCATACCCCAGCTACAACAATGCGTCCGTCTCTGATCAATCACACTCGCCAAGCGAACCAATAGTTCCCTCGCCCATTTCCGTCGTCGATGACCCAACTTCGTTCGCCACGCCAGGCGTAGACGTCCATCATCCGTTCCACGCTTCTGGAGGATCCGTATACTATGCCCCGTCCGCTGATCAGGACGTAATTCCTAAGGAACATGCCAACATGCAACGTTCGAGATATGCCCAGGATCACTTTATGCCCTCGTTTTCTGGATCGATCCATAATTTCAAACACCAGCCCAATTTGACCGAGGAACAGCATCAATGTGAGTCGTCCCCTACTTTGGTCGCTCGAATAATTTTTCTGACACTCGCGTTCCTGATTCTCCCCCCTTACTGTCAGTCGTCTTTGATTCGTCGCCTCCTCACGGCCGAAATCGTGTCAGAACCGTTGGTCCGTATCAAACCTACGGAAGTGCCCGACGAGCACTACGAGAAAGCCACATCGGCAGTCAACTTCACATCGCGTCCGTCGATGCACTCGATGGTGATTATTACGGTCGAAGCTGTGAGGGTCACCCGTCGACTGGTTGGTGCTCCTCTGACCCACATGACCTTAGGTGACAAGTCCACCCACCAACGCATGAACGGTACGGTTACCCCCACCCACCACTGGCCTGTCGTACCATTGGAAAACGAGCTGTTCGACGCGTTACCGAGGTTCAGTGAGTTGGCGTTCAATGCTTGTCTGACTCTGCGCGGGACTAATCTGGATCGGCCTGTCAGCGGGCTCTGATGACCAGAGATACCGAGCGACGTTTGGAGAGTGCGCTGTCGACGCTCTACAATGGAGCGGAGGGCAAGTCGCGCGACGTCAGGTGATAGACCCGGCGTGAATACCCTAAAAAACCCTTCTTTTTTCTTAATCTACCCTCGCCTCGCCTCGTCTTGCGTTTCGTCTTCGTCTCTGTACCTACGACCATAGCACAGGAGAAATACTTAATACCCCACGGGAACGTCGACGTACCGATGGGATTGTAACAGTAGCGATCCAATGGACTCTTTGAAACCGTCTGTTTGACTCACCGAGGCGTTTGGAAATGCCGCGCTGGGGACTCTGCGAGGTGGCGGCGCACGGCACGAATCGACCGACGGGCTGGCATGGATCGGCGTTAGAGAGTAGACGGCGGTGACTCGCCTGCGGATTTTTGGACGACGAGCGAAAGAAGCACGAGAGCGTTTTGACCGTCCTGGGGGGCCCGTCACAGCGCCCGACGAGACTCGACCAAAGGCCATTTTATACGGGCGTCGACCGCGTCATCGGACGCGCGAGTGGATAATTGGGGCCATACCCATCCGCCCATGATGATCCGGTCGGGGCTCGGACTCTCAACTATAGAATGGGCTCAGTGGTGTGGAAAGTGGGTCGGCGGCCTGAATTTTCTGGGGCACAAGTACATGACTTATTGCAGACGTTCAAGCTGCTCGTTGACCCCCTTCTCCCGCGAGCCTGGGCATCACACCCTCCTTCCTCTTTCGGATCAGCGTGGCGTTGGCGTGGGACCACGCCGTCCGTCGCCGTCGCGCTCAACAGTGAGCGATGCTCCCGACGCCCGCTCTCACCACCGGCCCGTCCATCCAACGCGGGCCATTTCGCTACGACGCCCGGAAACGCCGCTCGCGCTCGTTCTATCACCGCGCTCTACTCGGCTCGCTCAGTGCCCGCTCGCGGCTCACCAACCTGGGCGTGTCGCTCCTCGCCGCGTTCGCCTGCGCGTCCTCGCTCTACAACCTCACCTTTTTCTTCTCTGCGTCTTCGCCTCACTGGAGCGCGTGTGCGTATGGGGTCGGGTATGGGCCACCCGGGAGCATACTCGCCACGGTACAGCGCGACGAGACTGTGGCGCGTCTGTCACACCTCATCGTCGTTCCTGGACACGCCATTTGGTCGGGTTCGAGGCTAGACGAGGTCTTGGACGAGGACACGTGGACGCTAGAGGACTACCAGAGAGGCGGCGGAAGAGTGTCCGCCTTTGTCGATCACATTCAGTACGGGTACGTCCCGTCATGCTCCTCGGTCCATTCGTGCTAGGAGCTAACCTGGGACGTCCCACAGAGTACGCCTCGCGTTACAAGACCAAGACTCTTTGTTGGTGTTCAGTGGGTGCGTCGTGCCGACTTCCTCGGTCGTCTCCGATCGGACGCTGACCCACCGGATTATCTCACGCCGCAGCGGGCAAACTAGGCTTCAATCGACGACGACCGAAGCAGAGTCGTACATGCGACTCGCGTCGCGCATGGATCTATTTCGTATCGTAGAAAACGGCGCCAGCACCCTGTTTTCGCGAGCCACGACGGAGACGTACGCCCTCGATTCTTATCAAAACATATTGTTCTCCGTCGCACGGTTTCATGAGGTCACTGGGAAATACCCGTCCCATATTACCGTGGTTGGCTACGAGATGAAGCGGCGGCGGTTCGAAGAACTACATCGAGCAGCCATCAGATTCCCAGCCGCGTTATTTGAGTATATCGGTCTCGAACCTCCCGCCACAGATGATGAAGCCATCACGGCTCGCGAAGGCGAGGTAAGGGTCGGATGTAAACCATCCTGGGACTCACACTAATTCCGATCATTACTGCGATTCAATATAGCTCGAGAATGGCTATCGGCCGTACACCCTGGACGTCTATGGGTGTCACGATTTCCTCCTTGCCAAACGGCGGGGGAGGAACCCCTTCATACGATTTCATTCCTACCACGCATCCGCGCCCGAACTACGTGGTTTACTCGAGTGGTGTCCGGACGACCCCAGACTCATCTACCAGGGTCCCCTTCCCTGGGATGTGTTTGGGTGATGTGGCATGAACCCTTTCACGAGGGCTGTCTCATACATAGATAATGCCGCCTCCCAATAAACGTAATTTTATTTGCAGGCCGCATAGTGGTGCATGGCGTAGGCCATGTGGAACCTGAAAACCAGGGTCCTTACACGGTGAAGAAAGTTTATGATCGAGTCGCATCCAGATTTAGGTGACCGGCGTTCGAACCGAGCGTCGGGGCCAGGCGAGGTACTAGTGCGTGTCACTAACATGTTTTTTTGACAGGCTGTGTCGGACATCAGCATTCACTGCAGAAACGAGAAAATAAGACGAGGCTAAGAAGAGTAGCTTAGCATTATACACAGACCTTGGGATACAAAATGCTAGATTCTTAGCCTAATCAGATCCCCGGGACATCGACCTTCTGAG
>JBBPLT010000478.1:9222-21358 GCA_038089955.1 Strobilomyces dryophilus | reverse complement strand
TTCCCAAGTCTATGGCATGGTCGAACGGTCGGTGAGGGGGGAGTTGTCCAGGTTTTGGTTCTCCAAAAACTCCCTCAAAATCCTTGTAGTGAGGTGGTAGGGAAACGTCCTCCTTAGGCTTGTTTGTCATGGCAATTTCTGTGGAGATAGTGGTTTTTCTGGCAAACAGGTCCTGCTGCTCTGGTGGGGAAAGATGGAGGCGTCACAACCAGCATTGTTCGATTCGGGAGTTGGGGGACACTTCAAGGAAGCAAAGGAGATATCGTTGTTTAACAGCATCAGGGTGATCATGTCGTTGAGTATATGGTTGATCAGGGAGAGTGACAGTTCCGTTTGTCCAATCGATGGATGGGTTTCTTTCTCATAGCCAGGGGAGGCCAAGAATCATGTTTTCTTTTCCACAATTTATTACAGTAAAGTCCCTTTCTTCTTCGACGTTTCCGATTCGCAGAGTTATTCGGACTTTGTGGCAGGCCATCCCTTCTTGGTTGACGGTTCCGTCTACATTTTGTGCTACCAAGGGTCACGGGAGTCGTTCTTTTTTGAGGTGATGTTTTTCTACCAGAGCCCAGTCTATGAGATTTCCAGAGGCTCCGCAGTCAACGAGGGCATTGGTATCGACGATTTTTGCTCCTGGGAAGGCGTAAAAGGATATGGGAATTCTTATTGACATTGCCTTGCTATTTGATACAAATACAGGAGTGATGGTAACTCTAGGGGGAGATGATGTTGACTCACATCCCCCTTTTAAAAACCCTCATTGAGGATTTCAGTGGTCCTGACTTCCATAGGTTCCTCAGTTGGGGTGGGTTCTTCTTCATCAGCTACCCAAGAACTTTCTTCGTCTTTGTAGCAGGCTTTGAGAACCTTGAGGACGTCTTGTTGGGTGATTCCTTTTTTCTTTCCCATAGAGGTTATGTATTTGTCCACCTCACTTTGCCGTCCTTCGTGAGTAGTGGTTGCTCGTGTATACACTGATGAGGAAGGTCAATTTTTCTGTGGAGTCGGTCCGTCTGTCCTCTTTTTTGGTGGGTTTTGTCGTGGGTGGTTCCTGGTTGAGCACCCTTTCTTGTGACAGATAAAGCAGAGGTTGTCATGGATGTGTTGAGCTTTCTCAACAGGGGTGAGGCAGATGGCGTCTACGTCCATGGCGTTAGGGTCGCGACGGGGGCAGGTGTCACGGGGAAGGTGTTACGCTGGTTGCGTAGTAACCTAGCAGCACTCACTCGAAGTAGAGTGAAGTCTTATGGACGAAGCCGAGGTACGTTCTGTGGACTGAGGTGAAGAGGGATTCTCCCTAATAACCTTATAGCGAAGGCTAGGGTCAAGGGTTCGATAGCGTTGGTTAGATCGAATGGTCTCACGCAAGGGATGCGTGGAGAAGTGGACTAGATTACTAGGCTTGGTAGGCGTAGAACTAGCTAGGGAATATGGGAGAAAGGACCCGACTTATATACTGGTGAAGGCATAGGGTGGGAACCTTCAGGGTTGAGGGTTCTACTAAATGGGGTGCGGGTGTCCATGGCCAAAAGGAGATAAAAGGATCAAAGAGGAAGCGGGTCATGGGAAATGGAACGGCAAGTCTGGAACTCCGTGTGGAAGTGACGGAAACGGAGTCAATAGAAGTACAAGAAGAGAAGAGTCTGGCGCAGCTTTGCTGCAGTGTTCTGCGTGGAAGGGTAGAGGGTTTCTAGACGTCCTTCTTGGGTATCTTGGGTAACCTGCGTGCCAAGCATGGTGGGATGGGGATGGAGGAGCTAGAGGTCTCCATGGGATCATCATCGAGGTTAAGGAAGGAGAGGTCAGGGATGGGAGTCGGGAAGTCGGTGACGGGAGGAAAAGAAAGGATGGGGCCATCCTCTCGTGTGACTGTAACAGAAGGAGGTGTCCTACAGATCTGCCTTTTCTGTACCATTCCAACCGGGTCTTCTGAGCGTGGAATTGGCTTGCCTTTTCGATCCATTCGGAGAGTGTGGTGGGTGGCGTTTCCATAGAGATAATCATTGCCACAAGGTCGGGATCGAGTCCTTCATTGAATCAATTGATGAGGGTAATGGGGTCTGTTATCTTAGATTTTGCCGCAAAGAGCTGGAATTTTGTAACGTAATCTGAGAAGCCATTTTCCTTATCTCTAAGGTTCTGGGTGAGGCGAGCAAGTTTTCCTCTAGTGGCCACGTTTTCGTCATGCGGGGTAAAGGTTTTCAGAAAGTCGCTAATGATTTCCCCGAGGGATGGTTTGTCTTTTGCCTCAATGGTTGGATCTAAGAGTTTTTCTAGAATCGGTTCAGCATAGTATCTTCCTCGTCCTTTGGTCATTTTGTTAAGGAAGATGAGTTGTTACGATCTCTTCGGAGGAGCAAGCCTTCTTCCGACAAGAGTTCGCACGATTCCTCGACAATCGGCCCCTTTAGATGTCCGCAGTTCGTATCGCCTATTTCTTTCCTCTTGCGTCATGCCTTCCGCAGTTGCCTCGTTGACCTTGTACTAATACCGAGTTCCGTTTCCGATCTTTCCAACCGGAACCCGTCACACTTCCGTATCCGTTCCCCTTTTAGTTGACCCTCTCCGCATCTTCCATACGGACGTCCGTTTGCTCCTCTAGGGTATCTCTCCTTTTGGCCCTCGTAGTTCCCATCCCCATCCAGAACGTATAAATACCCAACGACCTGTACTTGTAGCTCTAAGCTAGTTCTACGCAATCCAAGCTTAGTTCTTAGCCACCGCTTGTCCCATTCGACAACGCGAGATCTCTATAAGTCTTCATTCCACTTGTGACGGAACGCTGCTAAGTTCTACGCACTCGCGTAACAATCGGTTCTCTTGAGGAGGAATTCCGAGTGCTGCGCCAACTACCAGACGATCCTCTTCTCAGTCTCATTCTGTTACCTACTCACCCACCAGATTTTATCCCCAGCGAACGTTTTACACAGGAACGCACCGACGCGTTAGACCTCGACCCCGCTAAATGGCTATGGCCTGAAGAGGTTAAGTTGGTCAGGTGGATAGTCCGAAACCATGAGACGGCCTTCGCTTGAATTCCAACCGAGCAAGGCCGACTCAATGAACGGTACTTCCTGCCTGTCAAGATACCGACAGTACCCCATACGCCGTGGGTACTCCGAAATATCCCTATACCACCGAAGGCCTGGGAGCAGGTCATTCAAATCATCAAGGACTGAATCGCTTCGGGCGTGTATGAGCTGTCGGCCACTGCTTATCAGTCCCAATGGTTCTGCATCCTCAAGCAAGACGGCAAAATGCTTCGCCTCGTCCACGACCTCCAACCCCTCAATGCGGTCACCATCCGAGACTCGTCAGTCCCTCCGTTCGTCGAACATCTCACCGAATTGTTCGGCGGATACGCGGTCTACAGTATGATGGACCTATTCGCCAGCTATGACCAGTGACCGCTTCACGTCGAATCCCAAGACATGACCACTTTCAACAGCCCTCTCGGTCCTCATCGGCTAACTGCTCTTCCAATGGGGCACACTAACGCAGTCCAGATTTACCAAGCCGATATGGCGTTTATCTTACAGGACGAAATCCCTCACCACACCATGCCGTTCATTGACGACCTACCGGTCAAGTCCGAAACGACTCGGCACCAACGACCGGATGGCTCCTACGAGACGATCCCTGAGAACTCGGGGATTTGGCTCTTCATCTTTAATCATCTTGTTGTTGTTCACCACATCTTACAGCGCCTGCAAAACGTTAACGCGACCATCTCGGCCAAAAAGTTTGTGCTTGCCACCCCCGATGCTACCATTGTCGGGTACAAGTGCACGGCCGAGGGCCGAGTCCCGCACGAGGCCAAAGTCCAGAAGATCCAGGACTGGCCTGAGTGTAAGACCGTGACCCACATACGCGGCTTTCTGAGGACCTGCGGTGTCCTCCGAATTTTTATTCGCAATTTCGCTTCCATCGCCCGACCGTTGGTCAATCTGACCCAGAAAGGTGTTCCCTTCGAATGGGGTGACGCCCAACATGCGGCAATGACCCGTCTCAAGGACGAAATCATCCACTCCCCCGCGCTCTGTCGCTTGGACTATGAATCAGACCGAGCGGTCGTTCTCGCTGTAGACATGTCGGTCATCGCCATTGGCTACATCCTATCCCAGGAAGGCGAGGATGACAAGCGGTACCCGAATCGTTTCGGTTCCATCAGTCTTGCGACCGTTGAAAGCTGATACTCTCAAGCGAAGCTCGAACTCTACGGTCTCTTTCGGGCCTTACAAGCGGTTCGAGTTTTCATCTTTGGCGTGACTAATCTTGTTGTCAAAATGGACACTAAATACATTAAGGGGATGATCAATAACCCCAATCTTCAGCCGAACGCGACCATCAATCGGTGGATCGCCGGCATTCTTCTTTTTCACTTCGATCTTCGTCATATTCCTGCCGAAAGGCACGCCGGCCCCGACGGTCTCTCGCGCCGACCCCCGTCCGATGATGATCCCCCTGAGGACGTGGGCATCGAAGACTGGCTCGACGACGCTTACTCTTTTACCATGGTTTTCCTTAACAACTGAACGCTCCCCTTCACCCCCATACTCTCATCCGACGGTCTCACTTCTTCGTTTTTCCTTCGCGCCGATCCACTTTTCACTTCGGACGCTGTCTTATCCATCACACCTTCGCCGCGGACTACTCTTACTTATGCCTTGGTCTTTGCTTCTTCCTCGCTATCATCTCCTGCTTCTCCTTTGCCCGAGCCTGCCATTCCTCGGTCTCCAAAGGCCTTGGAAAAGGAGGCTCGTATTCGCTCCATTCGGGCGTTCCTCGAGACCCGAGTCCGCCCCGCTGACCTTACAGACACCAAGTTCGCTTCGTTTGTGAACTCGGCCACGAAATTCTTTATCCTCCACAGCTCACTCTGGCGCCAAGAGCCACACGGTCGTCACCAGTTAGTTGCACCCGAGTCGCGCTGGTACGGACTTATCAAGGAGGCTCACGATGACCTCGGGCACAAAGGTGTCTTCACAGTCTGCATGCGTCTCCTGTTGCGCTTCTGGTGGCCGATGCTCGTCAACGACGTAAAATGGTTCGTGCGCACCTGCCACAAGTGCCAGATTTGTCAGACCGCTCGCTTCCACATCCCCCCGACCGTACCGGTCATCAGCGGACTGTTTCAGAAGGTCCACGTCGACACGATGCTCATGCCCCAATCGGGCGGGTATTGGTACATCGTCCAGGCCCAATGCGCACTTACCGCTTACCCCAAATGGCACATGCTGCATTCGGAAAACGGTTCGGCAATCGCCTCCTTCCTCTTCAAGGACCTCCTCTGCCGATGGGGTCCTATCTCCGAAATTATAACTGACAATGGCCCCGCTTTCCTCCAAGCCCTAGATATTCTCGCTGACCGATACGGTATTCGCCATATCCGCATCTCCCCATACAACTCCCAAGCGAACGGTATTGTCGAACGGCGTCATTATGATGTCCGGGAGGCCATCATCAAAAGTTCGCCAGGGGGGAGTCTCGCTGGCATTCAGCCGCTCACTCGGTCTTCTGGGCCGAGCGCGTAACTATCATTTGGTCCACCGGTCTGTCTCCTTATTTCATGGTTCACGGCATCAAGCCACTTTTTCCATTTGACATCGCCGAGGCAACGTTCCTCGTTCCCCATCTAGATTCCGATTCCATCACCGTGACCGACCTGATCGCTTGGAGAGCCCGACAGCTCCAAAAGCGTCAGGAAGACCTTCGGTCTATTCGGGAGCACGTCTTGAAGGCTCACTTTGACTTGGTCAAGCACTTCGAGGCCGCTTACAAGAACCGAATCAAGGACTTCGACTTTCAGCCTGGAAGTCTGGTCCTTGTACGAAATACCCGTGTCGAGAAGGAGCTGAACCGAAAGACGAAGCCGAGATACATCGGCCTGATGGTGGTCCTTCGCCGGACTACCGGAGGCTCGTACTTACTGGCCGAGTTGGACGGGGCAGTCTCAAGGCTGCGCTATGCAGCATTTCACATTATACCTTACTATCCTCATTTCAGATCTTCCATACCCGTGACCGACCTGACTGGCCTTGACAACGAAAGTCTGAATGGGTTGGCTGGGGAAGACGTCCCCGAGCCCGACGACGATTTGGACTATATTGATTCAGACTAAGACCATTTGGTCTTCATACGTTACCATCTCCTGATCTCTGTTTCACCCCGGGATTAGACCGGTGCTCTCTTGCTCATCTTGCTCTTATTCGCTCTATCGCTTACTATACCAACCAAACACAAAGACAAAAACCGAAAAAGATCAAAACGAAAAAAAAATACAGTCTGTCTCTTGCTATCTCTATTTCTTCTCTCTTCGTGCCTCACGTACTCTCACCGACGAATCGTTTGCATTTCGAACGCGTGCCGAGGCACTGTGCCCCTTACCTTTCATAGACCATAGAACACCAGACCGAAAAACCATAGACCGACTATAGACCGAACACAGACCAACAATGAACATCGGCAGGTATAGACGAAGGAAGTGGCCCGACGAAGACAAGTTGGGTGGTACCCTGCACAATTCTCCTTATGTTTCGTTTTCTTGCTCACTCGCTCTCGCTTGCTCTCGGACCAGACAAACACAATTCATTTATACAGACTATTCGACGACGACGCTTTTAAAGATCCTAGGTGTCCTGGGTGGACTAAGGTCAGTAAGTCCAGTTAGCCCGGGGACAGGTCCAGGTGATCAAGGGGGTGTGTAGGGGCAATCCGTTCGCCCCCAGAGGACTCTGGAAGAGGACTAGGAAGAGGGGAGTCGACCAAGAGCAAGAAACCGGCAGTCCGGGGCCTTGAGAAGGTGCGCCGGTTGGACCGGTCGATAGTCCGGTAGTCCGGTCGCTGAGTAGACGAGGCTGGCGAGCGTAGGATGAGGTCGGTAAACCGAAATTTTGAGCGAGAACAGTGTTGAGACAAGTGGACTGTGGTAAGGTCGTGAGTTGGAATGTGAACGGAGATGGAGGCGGTAGTCGGCGACAGGCCGAAGCGGTGAACGGTGACGGTAACGGTAATCGGCAATGGACCGAGACAATGGACAGTGGTTGTGAGCAAAACAGGAGCTGGATTGCATAAGTCTAACTACATCGCTTTATAGTCCGGGTATGCCCGAGACTTGACAATGAGTAGGAAAGTAAGTCTATGAGGATAAATGGAAACGAGGATAAAAAAAGATGAAACAAGGTCGCCGACTCTAATGTCGACGCCAAGACAATGGTAACGAGGAAGCGAACATACATGCGAAGGTCCGGAGATAAAGGAACTGAGCTGCCGGGCTGGTCGAACAGACCGGTCTTCAGAAATCCAAGACTGGTGTGACCAGCTCGGGCCCGGTCATCGGTCTATGTACTCGGTCTAAGGTAAAAGAGCTCGGAGTGGGATAGGAATGTTAGAGAGGAATCAGGAAGGCTCGGGAGTGAAGGTATGCAGTTAGAATATGGTAGGAAGGGGTGATACGACCATAGAGGCCTACCGGTCTCTACAGCGGCTTTCCACTCATCGCCGTCCTTAATGCGGACGTTGTTGTATCCCCATCTGAGATCCATTTTTGTGAAGAGCCTTGCTCCTTTGAGTTTATCTACGAGCTGCCTGATCAACGGCAGCGGGTAATTGTTTTTGACCGTGTGTTCGTTTAGGTAGCGGTAATCCTGTACCATTCGCTTTCTGCCATCTTTCTTCGGCATGAAGAACACGGGGCTAGTCTGCGGAGATTTCGAAGGGCGGATGTAGCCTTTCTTGAGTTGATCGTCTAAGAACGCGGTTACTTCCTCCTGTTCCTGGACTGAGAGGGGAATAATGCGGCTCTTCTTTGGCTTAAACGATTCCTTAAGCTCGATGGCGTGATCCCAGGGTTTCCTAGTGGGCATCCGCTCCGACTCCTTTTTCGAGAATACTTTTAAGTATTTGTGATATTCCTTTGGAACCATTTCCTCAGGGGTTTTCTCGTTTGGTTTTTTTTTTTCTGCGGCGCGCAGCTGCCAGTGAACATAATATTGGAGTTCTTCCTCCTTTTGTTCTATTCTTCGCACGAATGGGGTCTTATCCTGTAAGCGGGTGCATTGTCGTGGGCAACGGGTCATTTTGACCGTGCCGGTAACCCAATCTATTTCCGGATTGTGGCGCTTCAGCCATGAGTATCCGAGAATGAAGGCGTTCTTGCCAAGATCGGTGACTTCTGCTGTCACCTGTTCTCAGTGTCCCTGAAACTCGAGGACTAATTCCACTGTGTGGGATATCGATCCTGCGGAGTTGAGGGTCCCATCCACATTGTACACTGGAATGGGATGTCGAAGGTTAAATAAGGGGATATTGTTTTCTTCCGCCCATTGGCGGTCGATAAAGATAGCGTTTGCGCCTGAGTCCAGAAGCGCCTTGAGGTTTACATAGTTTCCTCGTTGCTCCCATGGGCAGATTCTTATTCCAATGAGAATTTCCCGCTCTGGGTGTGCGGTGCGAACGTAGGCTTCATCGGGTATTTCCGTATTTTTGGTTTTTGTATTTTGAGCCGAATTAAGCCCAGGTGTAACATCCCTGGCAAGCTCCGGAGGAGGCCCGGCTGACGGCAAAGGTGATGAATAATTATCTGCAGAATCCTCGTCATCTACGATTTCTTCTACAGAGAGGGGGGAGAATCTGTTTATATTAGTTTGGCCCTGAACCTTCCCAGTAAGGTTCGGGCCTAGGCTTTTTCTGATTTGTTTGTCAGATTTTTGTAATCATGGAACCAAGCCCGTGCTTCTTCGAAGTCCATTCCTTGTATGGACCTTCGGAAATCTTGTCCTTTGCCCTTATCTTGGGCCTTGGCTTCGGCGGCTTTTACGCCGGGAGTCTTGATCTCAGTGCTTTTATTGTCATCCCAGGATGTATGGACGTCGTTGTCCTCCTTAGTGGCGCGTATGTTGCGGCTGTTGCTTTTGCTGCGTTTAGCGCAGTCCTTCTTGTGTCCTCTGCCCAGGAACTTGCATTCTGGGCATTGGATCTTCGGTTTTGGGCAGTCTTTCAAGAAGTGCCCCTCTTTGCCACAGTTGTAGCACTTGGTCGATCGGGTTTGGACCACGTCGATGTCCATGGCGTTGGGGTCCCGGGTTTTGCTGGCGGCCCTGTTCGCCATTCCTTTCCTTATGTAATCGAACAGGTTTTTACACTGTCCAAGTTTCTGCAGATCGTGCTTCATTGTGGCAAGATCTGCATACCTCCCCTTCTCCATGACCAGGCGACCGAGGAGAGTGCGGTTGGCGGTCTGCTCCATTATTTCCAGGAGCCTTTCTTCGGTGTACCCTGCCTGCAGGGCATGTGTTTCGAATTTGGTCAAGTAAGTCTCGACCGTCATAGAGTCGCCTTTGAGGGTGGCCAGCGCCTTCCTGTTCCACTCCTGCTCGTTCGCATAGCGGAATTGGTTGATAATTTTCGTGGACATTTCTGCCCACGTGATCTGTGTGCCACCCATGATGGCATTGAGGTGGGCTCGTGCGAACTCGCCAGCCCCTTTGGTCATGTGGGAAAGAACTGCTTTTACCGCCGTATCTCCGCGGAGTACGCGGGCGTTCTCCTGCTGCCACATTTGGACCTTGGTCCACCATTCTTCGAAGGTTTTTCCCTTGGTTCCATCGAACTCACCGGGGTCCTTCACTATTTTTGATAGCCGGTTGTTTAGTCCTGCCGGCGGAGGAGGAGGGGCTGGTGGCCCTTGAGGCTGTCGTTGTAAAAGGAGGGCAATCTGCGCCTCCGCATCCCAAAGTTGTTGCTCTAGGGTGGCCATGCCCTGAGCCATTGTATTAGTGTGGTCCTGCCACCTAAGTCGTTGCCTTTCTATGTCCTCGAGGTGACCTCGGAGGGCATTGGAAAAGGGTTGCCAGCCATCTGTGTTGGCGAGAATATTGAGGGCGTCGGTGAGCGCCTCGGGGAGTTGAATGTGAGCCATTTTTGACGGAAAAGGATATATTCAAGAGTACATAAAACTAAAGGTATTGCTTCGGCTTGTGAAGCGAGTGTTTTGGACGGAGGTTGATTCTTGTGATTCCATTGGGGAGAGGTCAGTCTTCTCGCACCATTCTTTCTCGGCGAAAGGGTTTGAATGGCATGCGTCTTCGTGCGACTTGGGGACTGGGTTCCGCGGGTCCTTCTATCCGCGGTTTCTTTGCTACTAACTTTGGAGCTTCCTCTAACTCCGGGGTCTCTCTCTCTCTTTTAATACCGTACTTGCTGGTATCTCTCAAGCGTAACTGTTGAGACGGTCCAGCAACGGACGGGGTCTGGGGGCATGATAAGGTATCGGGTACGTAAGGGGGGAGGGGCGGTGCGTTGTTCGGGTCGAGATATGCATACGGGATTTCTCCCGGTTCTAGCATTTCGGCGATGATCGACTGCTGGTCGATCGGGACAGGGGGGTTGATCTGCATGTTCTCTAGGAAGCGTGGATCTCTGGACCTTGCATATAAAGCAAAGGCCGGCTCGTTGGACGGCGCGTAGGATAGATCTTCCCAAAGGCAGGGCGTAAGATCTCGGCTAAGCTCCCTTAAGAAGCTTGTGAAAGGAGAGCGGGGTGGGAGCGGCGGAGCTGGGCTCCGATCTGAGAAAGGTGTGAGAGAGGGGGACAGCATGTGCTCTTCAAGCGACTGCTCCCGATCAACTTCTGATGCGGCGAGCGCGTTCCTAACGTTCTCCTCGGAGACCACTACTCTAGCCTCATATGGGTGAGAAAGCCGCAGAGGGGATAAGCATGAATCGGAAGCGAGGAAGGGTTTAAGGGTTGTGTGAAAGCGGATAGGCACTAAGTGAACTCCGTTGAGTCTGTGCACTATCTCCTTCGAGGAACCCAGCACGCACTTGTGACGTGGGGATGCGAGCAGGTAATGAGAGAAGTTTGGTAGTCGAGGGAGGGGAGAGTCTAGTTCAAATGATACAACCCTAAGACCTGAAGTCCTCGAGTTACCACTTGTCAACCAAAGCTCTTTGGGGAGGGAGAGAGTTGGCGTCTAGGCTGGGGCCTTAGAGAGGAGGATACCCAAGTGAACTAGACAGGGGATGCCAGTCGTCGTCCGCTGGGTTTATATATTCATGGAGTACATAGGTTTACATAATATGTTCTGTCTATAAGAGTCCATACCCTATGTCCTGGGTGTAGGGGTGTGGCTGGAACGTGTATCAAGGGTGAAACATGTGTTATCAGAGATGAAAGAAGGGAAGCATGCCACAGCCGTGCGGCGGTGGGAGAATGGAAGGGAAGCATAAGAAGCATGCACAGCACCGGACTGTGTCAAGGGTGCGTCAAGCATGGGTGAATGATGAAGGTGAAATGAGTGACGATGGTGCAGGGGTCAGAGGGCAAGGCTAAGGCCGTTGATCCTGATGATAAGATAAAGAGGTTAGATAAGATGAAAGATAAGATAAGAAAGAAAAAGAAAAGTCGTTAAGTCCGTTGTAGATGCTGGTACGGGGCAGCGATCGTAACACAAACGAGAAAAGGTTCCCAGGCTGGAGGAGGTAGATGACGATGATGATGAAGAAGAGAAAGTAGCCCAGGTTTCTTTCTCCCTCGCCAACTTGGGTTTTTAAACAGGGGACTTGCTTCGATGCCAAGATCCCCTAGAGCTACATGTGCCCCTGTACTTGTAACCACGTGTTCGAAATCTATGCAAATTCCCCTTCAGATTATCGAACCATTGCACACTATGAAAGTCGTCGACACTCGAGCCCTGGTAGACAGCGGGGCTGACATCTCCTGCATCGACTGGGACTTTGTGAACAAACATAAACTCCCGAAAACCCACCTCGATAACCCTATCCAAGTCCATAACGTGGACCAAACCAAGAACCAAGGAGGACTCATCCGTTTCTCCACCACCCTCTTTGTCAATGTGGAAGGCTTAGCCCACAAAGTCACCTTCCACATCATGAATTGCGGAAGCGAAAACGTAATCTTAGGACTCCCTTGGCTGCGCTACACCAACCCCTCCATCGACTGGACCAAGCAAACCCTGTCCATCCCCAAATCCACGGACCAGTCGAAAGAATTGTGTTACGATCACTGCCCCATACCAGCACCCACAACGGACTTAACGACTTTTTCTTTTCTTTCTTATCTTATCTTCCATCCTATCTGATCTCTTTATCTTATCATCAGGATCAACGGCCCTAG
>JBBPLT010000477.1:0-21404 GCA_038089955.1 Strobilomyces dryophilus | reverse complement strand
TCATCTGAGATCGAGAGGACGTGGATCCATTCAGAAGTGGATTGAATGGGCAGGTAGATGTCAACAGTAGCCATGATCGCCGTTGATAGGACGCAAGCGTGACGTCATCGTGACAATACCGTGACCATCTGGTGTCCTTCGGACCCAGTACATAGCCTTGTACGAATACCTCACTCGCATCCGCGACACCTATACTTCCTTTCAGCTTTTCCATACCTAGAAACCCCCACGACATCCTCGATTTCTAGACTACAGTGATATGACGTCCAGACGCATCAGCATGAGGCGAAAGAAAATGGCTGGTCAAACGTCAGTCTTCCAACGCGCCCCGTGCTGTAGCAGCAGATTCGTGTAGACCCCCGCTTAGAGTGATAACCCCCTGCACGATGAACGCTCCGCCTACGATTGACGCACGGAACGCCACCCACCTAGGTTCAAGGGCGATGCCTTGGTCACTATCTCGCCGCGCCAATTCTGTGGAGAAGACGGCGTTCCCCATGGTGTCGTAGTCGTGACTGTGGCTGAACTAGTGCCCATTGGACGCAGTGTTGACGACTCTGACGATACCGTCCGAAAACGATTTGGCAGTGGAGACGAGAGCCAGAAGCAAGAACTTCGTCGAAGAAATGGTCGAAGATGTTGGTCTCGAAATCAAGATCGCAGCCATCGTCAGTGAGTGGCGGGAATCATGACGCCACTCATCCGAGAGATGAATCCCGTCAAAGAAAAGATCGAACAGTAACTCACGCGTTATTGAACAGGACGTCCAGCTACTTCTCCTTTCTGTCCGGAAGTTCGGAATAGTTCGCGGTGTCGATCAAAGGGACCAAAGTCCTCACGAATCGAAACTTCTACAGTTCTCAATGATGCTTTTGAGACTTGCCAGGTTCACGACGACATGGGCGTCGTTTCCGGTGGCGTCCTTGAGCTCTTCGGATGTACTTTAGCATTTTTGGCGAGCAATGCCTGAAGACGAGTCGGAACGGAACGGAAACGTGGGTCAAGCACAGACGGCCCGCGCCCTGGTAGTCAGACGAGGACGACCTTGCCCGACATGTCTGGCACGTCTTCAGCCGTGGACCGCGGCTTGCCAGGAAAGAAGCTCTGGTTGACGAGAGACCACAAACCGCCCATGGTGAACATTGCGGATAGCATGTTTGATTGATGGGGTGGTTTGGGATGCTGGATATATACTGTTCAGTACAGCAACCTTCGGCGCTCCTAGCCACTTCGGCGGTACCCAGTGAGTCTGGACAATGGTACTCGTGTCGCATGGTACAAGTGTATGAAGCGGATTAGTTCGTTCCAAATACATTGCGTTTTGCTACTGTAGGCGCCCCGCTACGTGTTGGCCTCGCAGAGTGAACTGCAAGCTGTTGTAAACAAGAGCACTCATCGAGCGCGGTCAGCCTTCATGCGTCCTTGACTTGTTCCTCCAGGTACTCCCACAGTTTCTTCCCAATCTCGGGGTCCTGGGTGTCGGGGCGGGGATAGCCGATGCGGGCCCAGGGAATGAGGTACTACACAATGACCGGGCTCAGTCATCTCGGGACGAGCAAAACGCCAACCGCACGCACCTTGCCGTTCAGAGACTTGCCGTCAGGAATCGTACCTGCGTAGAGCTGAGTGATCGCTCCGTACGACACGTCGTTGAGGAAGACAGACTGGAGTAAGTGCCGGGTGAGCCGACGCGACACTGGGTGAGAGGTGCATACCGTGAACCACTGGGCGAAGCTGCCTGAATGCCGCTGCAGGTCGGTTTTGATGCCTCCTGTGACGCGTGTCGGTGCTGATCACCCCTTGATTCTAAGAAATATACTGACCGGGGTTCAAGGAGGTCGAGACGATGCCCTGGTCGCCATACCTCCGTGCCAGCTCTGCAGAGAAGACGATATTACCCTAGAAAGCTTCAGAAAAGCAGTCCCAAGCAATACATCCTGAGGGCGCTCACTGTCTTGCTCTGTCCGTAGAGTTGCCATAGCGTCTTCTTTCTCCGTTCCGGGCCGTCCTTCATGGTGCCGTATTCCAGGCCACCGAACCAGTGACCATTCGAAGCAGTATTAACAACTCTGGCGATACCGTCCGGTGACGACTTGGCGGTGGAGAGCAGAGTGGGCAGCACGAGCTTCGTGAAGTAGAAATGGCCGAGGACGTTGGTCCCGAATTGAAGGTCATAACCATCATCGGTAATCATGTCGAGAGGGGGGACCATGACACCACTTGATCCGGGAGACCGAGTCAGCAACACACCGATGAAACCATCATGAGAAACTCGAGCTCACGCGTTGTTAAACAGGGCGTTCAGCTGCTTCTCCTTGCTACTCAGGTGTCAACATTTCCAAACGTCCATCATAGGAAGAGCCTCACGAATTGAACTCCTGTGCCGCGTGTTTGATGCTCTCCAGATTGGCCAAGTTCATGATAATGAGGTTGGCATCTTTCCCGGTGGCATCCTTGAGTTCTTTGAGAGTTGCCTCCCCTTTGGACGTGTCGCGGGCCGTGATCCAAACTTTGGCGTTCTTGGTGAGTAACACCTGAGAAACATGAGGTTCACGCACAGAAAGACCTCTGAAGGAACTCACTCTGGCGGTCTCCTTCCCGATACCAGCCGTGCCACCGGTGACGATGACGACCTTGCCCGTCATATCTGGTACATCGGCAGCCTTGAACTTGGCACGACCAGGAAAGAAGGTCTCGTTGATGAGGGCCCACAAGGCTCCCATGCTGAAAGACATGCTGAGAGACGACCGAAAAATGGAAATCGGCGCTTGGGAAAAGGGGTTATATACACGGGCATGCAAACATGCCGAAGTGTTGTGTGTCCACGCGGCTCAGCGGGAATGAGGTGGAAATCATTATGTAAACCACCAGGCAGCACGAATCAGAGCATGGCTGGTTTCTATTTCTGACAACGCCGGTATCTTGCGTAGCTCAGCCAATTCTGTTCAAAGGATGCTGCTTTTCAAGGCACGCAATGAGCCACCAGCAGGCTAGCAAACCTGGAGGTCAAAATTCGAGTGAATTTCACTTTTCGATTAGGAAGGTGGCTCGGCTACGTCGGTTGGCCCATCGGCTAACCATTCAAAACGGCCAGCAAGTGAGCCTAGGGGCGGAATACTCATCCTTCTCGTCCCTGTCCAACGTGCGTTCTTTTCAGTCCAGTTCTAGGCTCGCGAGTCCCCCTACGTGCGACGCGGTGGCAGGAAACAAGAGTAGTCCCCGTGACTCAGCTGTGCGCCTGTACTGCGATTCGCGAGCTCGCCTCACATGCCGATTAGCGTCCGGTACGGGCCCAGCGCAAGGGAACCGCTGCGACCCCAGGTTTGCGTAACCGGGCTTCGCACTTGCCAACGCCATGCCGGCCCGGCCCACTGACTGCTTCCTGAGTCTTTGACCAGGGAAACGGCTGATGCCGGCGGCGGTTCATCAGCATCTGCCAAGGCCGTGATGAATTACAGGTACATCAACATACACGAAACGCAGAATTGCGGCTTTATGGGTGGATTTAGCTGCCAAATAGGATTCATGCCGCAAAGACACCTTTTAGGCTCGGTTAGAGGCGCAGTCGGCCAATCAGAAGGCTCAGAAAAGACTCGCTACTCGCAGAACGATCGTGGAGTAATAACGTTACTTGTTCTACTTTGCAGATGTAGCTCTGTACATATATTCGCTCGGCTGGGCAGGGCGAGCCGCCTGGCGCTTCGCCGCGGATGGACGCGCTCATGCCACACCACACCTTGCTCTACCGGCGCACGACCACTGCCAAATGGGCAGACGTCGCCCGTTCTTCCAAGCGAGTCACGGCACGAAAAACGACACACCGCCGCTCGCGACGGGCTGCGGTTGCTGCGGTCGTCGCCTCGACGGTGGCCGTCGTCCTGAAACACCTCCAAGGCGCTGCACGTCTCTCGCAGGATCGGTTCAGCGCCACGTCCGTAGGTCAGCTCCGCGGGCGGTGTCGCACTCGCTGTCGACGCGTACACGGCCGCGCTGGCCACCGATCGGTGAACTGGGAAGGTGTCTGGACAAACGCGCTTGCCGAGGACCCTTATATTTTGGCCACCTCCAATCACGGCTTAAGTATCAGTGTTTCGCTTCAAGATCAGTGTTTCGCTTGTACCCTTTGGTTGCCCAAAAGGCGGAGGTTTTAGCCAAGTGTCGTACCAGGGTGTTCCGGTCCAATCATAGCCCTCGCGAAAGTAAGCGCATAACGTGATATGCTCTGGTTTGCAGATGCGGCCCGCCGAGAGTCGTCAAACTATAACTTATAAACGTTTATTTCCCCCGTATGTACTCTGCTTTGCAGATGCTGATGCCGGTAGGTTGCCCAAATTTGAATCTGAGGCCCATGCTTCAGCGCTAGGGGGCTGGTAACATATCAGCGAAGACTCCCCGAGGGTGCGAAGAGCCTATCTGTAGAGCAGCTCTAGCAACGTTTTGAACAACGGTTCGCGAGCGTTGACCGGCTGGCTCGACTGAATTGGTGTTACCTCACCAACCCGTATTTCACCTCTCTTTGTTTGTCAGATGGACCAACAATATGTGGTGACGTCTTTCCGTCCTACAGGAGATCCGAGTGGGACGGCCGTCTACACGGGGAAAATGTGGCACTCCGTCACTTCCAACAGTGCTGTCTTCCACGTCGTACGTTTCCTCGCCCACGGACTGCTGATGCTTCTAAGCGAAACAGAACCTCGACGACTGGCGTGCTGGGTTGGCGTCCACAGCCACGGGAACGATCACCGCGTTTTTTTTGCCGAGGGCCCAGACACGTGCATCGCGTTCACGACGGATATGATCCCAGAAAACCGATTTCTCTTTGCACGGTGCAGAGGAGGAAGACGAACGCAAGTCCCGACACTAGGGAGCGGAAGCTCCGTGGCCGTCGTGGATCGCTCTCTCTAGCCTGTGTAGCGTGTTGCCGACGGGCCACGTCTCGTTCGCTAGTGACTCGGAGACCAAGCACCCCGTCATATGGACCTAGAAATTTCTCGATCCCATCAAAAGGCGGAGCGAGATGAATTTCGCGCCCATCGTCGATGAGAACATGCAGAATGGGACCGCGGCCGTGTCGACCATGGAATTGGTTGAAGCCGAGAGCGATTGCCAAGACCTTTCAACATCGCTGATCACGGCGGGTCTGTGACGTCTCGCTGTGCTCTTCATGCGGACTCGTTTTCGATCGTGTGCGGCCTGAGTGAACGCTGCACATAAGTACCGGCAGTGTACAATGTACGCTGTGATGACAACAAGGCGCAAAAACACCCGCTACTCAACCTGTGTTTGATCTGGTGCTCACAGTGAGAATTCACTTTGAGGCGGATGCCAGTCACGTCGATCTTCTGAAATTATGTGATCGACGAAACACACCGACCGTACCGCTCGTTCGTACGGGTGATAACAGCCGAAACTGACACGTTAAGCCGTATCTACGTATACTTCAAGACCATCCTCAGTATGCTGGACCTTCCACGTTCCTCGCCCCCCTGTCGCAGGACGTATGAAAGACCGAGGAATATCGCGGCAGTTTTTCCAACGGAAGACTTGCCCCTGCATACGCCCCCGAAATTTAAATTTTCGATGGGTAATTTGCTTTCTATCTATGTGGAACGAAAGTAAAGCGCCTCTTGTGTGTAACAGACCTCCAAAATCACGTCGCAGACCAATACGTACGAAGATCGCAAGACCATACCTCAGTCCCTCAAAGCCGACTCTTGGCGGCCCTCGCTATCCGCCTCCCTTCTTCCAGCATCGGTTTGAGACTCTCCTACGACTACCTCAGCGAGTATCGTCGAATCACGGCGTAGAGACCTACCTCGTACCCAGGCGCGTGCGTCTGATTGAGAGGTTCGTCCTGAGCTCGCTTCCACAGCTCTTCGTAGACGCGTCCGCTGGACACGCCGAGAGCGCTGCGTGCGAGGACGTTAGCGATACGTCTCGCTCAAAGAATCGAAATAGACCTGTTCAGCGCCCAGTCAGGGAAGGAGAACGCGTCGGTGAACCCGACAGCGTTAGGTAAGAGACGCTGGCAAACGGCGTCGATGGCTGCGCGTAGATGCCGCGTTGGATCCGCCTGGTCAGGCTCGCGCTCCAACAATCCCAAGGCAAATAAGTCGGCCAAGGTACCCTCCACCGTAATCAGCAAGTACTGAAGACGGTGGTCGAAGTCGTGGGTAAGTTAGCAGTAGTACGAACGTACCAGGAGGTATAAGTCGCCGAGAGCGCGGGCTTCGTTCCGCGGCAGTTGGCTCAGATCGGAAATCATAGCGCCCACTTGAGTCGCTACGTAGGCCTCGGTGATAGCTTTGGAGAGCCTGCGGTTAAGGCCTGCGTCAGCGTAACCCAAGTTTCGTGCGGCGCCCTCGACTGCTAGCGCTGCGCGCCATTCGAGTAGGTGTATCATCGTTGCATGATCCTGCCACATCGTCACACTAATTGCTGGTCGGTTTGACGTGCCCGCCTCAAGAAGACGGAGATAGTGCGCGTGCAGGCCCAGAGAACGACCGGCAGTTGACGGCAAGGAGTTGTGGGCCTTCAACGCCGCACGAACGACCTGCCCATCCAGCACAAAATTGTCCCCTTCGTAGCTGTCGATCTATAAGCGACAGAAGTCAAATGGCTGCATCAAACATACGTGGCGGCAGGTAGGTAGTCCGCATAAATGCGGCCGACCCCAGCAAACGCGCTGTAACCGTGTCCACCCAAGGCACGCCGAGCGTTCTCGAGACCATCGATGGTCTCAGTGGAGACTAAAACCTTCAAACCACAAAGTATGGCATGCATTTCCGTGAGGTAGCCCAAGTCACCCCGTTCGACTCGCACTTTCAACGCAGAAAAGGATTTGGTCTACGGATTCGATCAGGCAGGGGGGTTCATGGAAGTGAAGTACAAACCGTTTGGCGACCCAATTCAATAAATACAAATGAACGTGACAATATTGGAAGAAGGCGGTAATATGTAGAAGGGTATTGGATAACTTGGCGTTCCAATCCACGATGGTCAGATTCTCCTTGTCTACGGACCGTGGTATAACGGATTGCAATCGTGATACCTTTGACTTTCGCTTGATAGGAGGAAGAATTTCTGAGTTGAGAACATACCTCTTGCGAGAGTCCATCCTGCAGTTGTAACCATGCTAAAAACAGTCGTTAAACGTAGCAACCACAATAGTAGATATGGCTACCTCGCACGGATATGCATCATCTGTCGGTGGATTAAGTATATAAGCAAGTCTGAAGCTCGATGTTCATACTCCTCCAAAACTGTGCTTCGGGTTCCGAGGCTTAACATATTGACCATCCTTGGTAACCGCCGCAAATCTCGAGAACATATTCCTTCGGGGTATCCTGACGTGATCAAACCTAGCAAATCCATTGTCCACCGCAGCTGACCCTTTGGGACAGTCGATAGTCAGCTAGAACAAGGGAATCCGACTGAAAACATTACCTCCGCCAGCTTTGGGGCCGATATCGCCAGCAATTATTCCGGGGAATAAAGAATGATCCTCTAGATGATATCAGACGGTGTGGACGTGAGGAAGTCCCACTGAACAAACCCAATGATCTCAGCTGAACGAGAAAAAGATGGGGGCCTACATCCTTGCCTCCCGGTAAGATTAATTTGGCTTGGACGACTCCATGAGTGGCCGTCTTGCCCAGAGCACCTACCCACCACTTCGTGCTAGTAAGGGTTGGAGAATGCAGGTCGAATTCCTGGCTGTCAGGAAGATATGTTGCGGTTGTTTCTAACCTCGCGACATTTGTACCGTGCCCGAGTTCGGTTTGAAGGTAGCATCTGGGATAAAAACAATAAGACGCGTAGATGCGCATACGAAGAGGATTACCCCTGTATTCCCTTGTTGGTCACGAGTTCCAAATACTCGTCCAGTAAATCAGTAGAACTTTGACCGAGGAAGACGGGTTCGAAGGCTATCACAAGGTAAACGAGTGGAATCGGATAGAGGTTCGCACCAACACACACCGAGGTCATGCAAGGAAACAGGAAGCGATTCTGACAAGATAGTCATGGCCTGACTTATCTGCTCCGGCGTCCATTGATGTGATCTCCGCAGCTCTGTCAGGCGTTTCGTGATGGCGAGCGCCCTTTTATACGCTTCGACTCTTCCGATGAAGTCCCTTGACATTGGATTGCCAGTGAGCCTCATCAGAAACTCGTCCATCGGCCAGGCTCACCTAGAAGATTTGTCGAACACTGGCTCCTCGCGAAGGACGCGTTCAACCTGCTGGAAGCTCTCCCAATTTCGTCTGCCAGCTGCGTGCAAATGAGTCAAAGGCCGTCTTGTGAGGGTCGAGCACACGGAGTAGTCACCGAACAGATAGTCCCGAATCGTTTGCAGGTCGATGGAGATATTGTCCCGAGCTTCTTGCAGATCGATGGCGGTTTGTGCGTTAAGGTTTGGCGCCATTGCTGCAATGAGAGTTTCCCACACTTCGAACTTCGAACTTGAAGTTCCAATCTTCGCTTCGGCTAATAGCAGGAGCAGACCCTGCGCACAATAACGATGCTGTAATAATCCTTCTCAGCCTTTCCCCCGACTGTCGCCGTTCGTTGCGTTGTCATCGCATCGCTGAGGAGGTGTAAGTGACATCCGAGTCTGTTCGTTTAAGGACGTGCGTCCTGACGCTCGAGCTTCTTCTTTAGCAGGTAGCAAGCAATGCGTCTCCTCTTCGTCCACTCCTTTTTACTGTTCGCGATTGCTATCGCATGCGCCTTGTCCACGGGCCCACATGACCACCAGTTCGACGAGGCAGCCGACCCAAATGTCGCTTATGATGTCGCCTCGGCGCCCTCAGCTGTCCACAAGTCCTCCCCACCAGCCAGTGCATTTGTTCTGCCGGTGGCTAAGTCCGACGGGAACAAGGGCCCCGCTGACACGGCGGGAGGTTCAAGCCGACCCGGGAACCTCGACGTCTTTGGACTCGCGCATGCTTTGCCGAGTGGGGTCGGTGCTCTGGTCGCTGGTACGTCGTTCGTCGCTCGCGCGTGCACACATGTACATGATCCGCAAACAGTCTGCGCCTTCGTCTGTATAGAGCTGTTAGTCTCTTACGCCGTCACGGACAATAGCCCGCTCGGCTTTGTGTTGGGCGTGGCCAAGAGCATTCGCTAGGTGCGTCGATGCCTCATGTTTCGTGCGACGCGCTCGAGTGCCTGACTATCTGGGCGTAGTATACATCCCGACCTCCCTTGTTTGATTCGTTCGTTCTCACGTGCACCAGGATGACAGCCTTATACCCGCGCGGTATGACGGCGGACCGCCGTGACGTATTATGCCTGACGCCTTCTTCCATGATACCCTCCGATCCATGACCCCACACTCCTTCCAACTTTTCTTCAAATTTTACTGAGCCTTATTACGTAGACTTGCCTTCAGGTTTGATCAACTCCGTGTCCAGCGAGAATACATTGGTTCAGTTCTTCCTCATCCGAGCCAAAGAGCAAATGTTGTTTTCAACACCACTTTCGAATTGGGCAAAATAATATCACTGCGTGCTCCAAAGTACAAAGGCGGTGCAACGTCGGGTCGGTGGTTATTTTTTGAAAAGCCTGTCAATCGAGCAAAAGCTCGGGGGTCTTCCGCAGTTGTACGATGAATGCATCATGCCGTGTCCTCATGCCGTCGATAAAGGTGAGCAGATGTGACCTCTGTTCGTATGTAACGTTTATTGATTGAGCTCTCGGGCTTGAGTTCCCGGAATTCGGAACACAGCGCCATCGAATGGCCAACAGGTGGCGCTGAACGGCCAAGCGGAACAAGATGTGGTTTGCTTGATTCCGTGATGCGTCACGAGGTTGCTCAGTGGATTCGCGTTGTCGCGAATGTGGCATCGTCGCCTCAGGCTGAGAGGTCGGCGGCCATATCCGTTGGTAATGATATGACAGCGATCGACCACGTTCGTACCTGCATCCCCCAAGCTCGCACTGAAAGTGAGACTATCAAATTTTCTGAATGGCTCTTCCCATGTGTGTCAGCGAGTGCCTACTAGCTGTCATACATCATTATTAACTCTCTCGGCCATGGTCGCTCGACTCACGGCTCAAGGCGACACTCGTCAGCATCGCTCTCGCAATGCATTAAACCGGGGATCTCTGACCCCGTCACTATCTAGCTCGGGGAGTCATTCCTTTCGGCTCTGAGCCTTGTGCTGATGATCATTCCAGTGCTTAAGGATGGCGCGCCGCGCGCCAACACTGTCCGCTCCAATTCGACTGGTCGAGTCCTTTTCCTTTCGACCTGGGAACGCTCTCGTTCTCTGTCATGTTCGATGTATCGCCGCCGTCGGCAGTCGTTGAGAGGGTAGCTATACGATGCCGACTGCGGGTACGTTCATTGTCTGTGAGGCTTTTCTCGGCCTGCCTAATAGCGTGCACCTTGTCAGAATTGACACGACCTCTGTGGGACGTTACTAACGTCGTTCCATTCCTGCTATCGCGACTACGCTTAGCGCTCTGCCTACGTACGGCGGTCCAGTGGCCCCCATCGTCGACGACGTCCGCATTGGGTACAAACTGTCCAGGGATGGGCTGAATAATGGTCTTGTCACACGTACGGGCAGGTACGACGATGGTCTCGGCTCCATGAGGAATACCGGTCTCGCCCCTGCGACTTCGTGGTGTGACCGCTTAGCTGCTGGTGACGGTACGCCCTCATTAACGTCTTTGCCAGAAGGCTCGGACAGAGGGGGGAGACGGGCGATGGAAGACTATGAGAAGGAGGGCCAGTCCATGGAATCTCGGTAGAGAGGTTGAAGAGAGTAAAGAGAAGAGTACGACTTTTGAAGCGAAAAAAGATGTGACAACCAGTGGGAACTCGTTGACACAGGAAGTGCTCAAAAGTCTTACTTTCAGAGCGAACTGGGGGATTACAAGCGAGAACTTGAACGTGGCTCCTTATATACTGTCCGTGGTCGCTATCGTACAGTATCAGTTCTTATCAACGAACACCGAGGTCAGTCAACCGTCAGCCTGAGACGCGACGATGCCACATTCGCGACCCAAGTCCTCCGCAGCCCGGGCATGCTGCGAGAGTCAAACGTTGTGCGAGCCGTCCGACACGCGTACTCGCGATGCATGAAATTACTCATTGGGAAACTGGTCCTATTTGGTCCTATAACCAGGAACTCCACCCTTCGCAACTTCGTCTGGGCGTCAGAACGCCTGAAAAGTTTTAGTTACGGCTCTGAAGCTAACCTGACCCACTGAGCCTCTCGGACAGAAGCGGAAGAATTACGGGAATAAACGTTGCCGAGTGACCGGCGGTAGTACCCGACTGCTGACATGAGGGTCGGTCATGACGCCGACTGCCTCGGCCTTGCCTCGGTGTCAATGTCATCACGAACAATCCCTAAGGGCAATAGTAACATCAGTCTTATGGATGGGATATAAATGCTTGAGGCCGACTCGAATGGACGTCTCAAACCTGCTTTTCTTCATCGCGTCTCTACCTGCTAGTATCAATCTCTGTGACGTACGACAATGACGACTACGAGCTCAGATCTATCCTATCCTCCCGTAGATGGCTCCCTCTTCCTGTCTGAGATGGTCGAGTTCAATGCAATGCATAACCCGGCCCATCCCTTCTACTCGTTCTATGATGAGAACACCAAGGATGTTCGCAACATCTCCCACTTGGAATTCTTCCGTGCATGCCAGCGCGTCGCTCATGCCATCCGTCCCAACAGAGGAGGTCTAGACAACCAAATCATCGCCATCATCGCCAACTGCGACTCCGTTCTCTATCAAGCCCTGACTATGGGCGTGATCTATGCTGGACACGTCGTACGTCGTCGGTGGAACAGTCGAAGGATTCGCTGACCTCCCGTTAGCCATTTCCAATGTCTCCTCGTAATTCGCCAGCGGCCGTGGTGAACATGATGGAAAAGACTGGTTGTCGTCGTTTGATTGCGACGCGTCACTTGTTTGGGCCTCTCTTGGACGGTATAAGTGTGGGGGTTGAGGGGCTTCAGATCGACGACCCGCCCACAGTCGCGTACGTTTACCCGGCCCTGGGGAAGGAGACGGCAGACACTCCTTTCACACCCTATCCTCGGCCAAAAGAACGACCGGCCAAGGACGATGTCATGCTCTACCTTCATTCATCGGGGAGCACCGGATTCCCCAAACCCATCCGAATGACGAACCTCACCGCTGACCGTTGGTGTTCGACGCGTGCGTATTTTGGTAGCTTCCTATGGCTAAACAATCTAACCCCACGCTAGCGGTAATACAAGGTCACATCAGTTCTTCCAAGCATATCAAAGTCTGTGCCGCCCCTCTTCCTTCGTTTCACATGATGGGAACCTTATTTCACCTCTTTCAACCTGTTGCTTCGCTCTCGAGTGTGGCCTTGTTTCCTCCCACATCTTATGACGATCCGACGAAAGGTCCCATCATTCCGAACACACAGAACGCGATCGAAGTCATCGAACTGACAGGGGCAAATGCGCTCATCGTCGTACCTACGTTCCTGGAAGAATGGGCTGCTTCTGCTTACGCCATCAGCGTTCTACGGCCGTTGGAATACGTGGTACGCGTCATTCGATCGCCTTTCGCCGTTATCTCTCGCAGAGTTGACTTTTTTTCGTAGGCTTTCGGAGGTGGACCTCTCGCTAGAAAATCCGGCGACGCGCTGGTTGGCGCCGGCGTCCAAGTTATGCCTATTTATGGTGGGACAGAATTTGGCCCGGTCACTCACATCTTCCGGGACGCTGCAGAGAAGCACCATTGGGAATGGATGCAGTTTGGGCAGAATCATAACATACGATGGGCGCCACAGGGAGACGGAACGTACGAGTGCCAAGTATTGGTGCGTGTTCGCTGGGAACTGAGCTTCGCGAGTTAACTCTGGGTGTGTTCGGACCGTCTCATAGACCTCTTCAACCTACCAGCCATCCGTGGAGAACCTCCAGGATCCAAGAGGCTACGCGACCTCGGACGTGTTCGAGAACATCCCACTATTGAGGGGTTATATAGAATGTATGCGCTTCTGTCGTCTCATCTCGCGCCATGCTCATCGCCGCCACGTTGTATTGTGCAGCGTCTGGAGAATAGACGACGTCTTGATTCATTCTTCTGGAGAAAAGACGGTTCCGGCGCCGATGGAAACCGTGATCAGCTCCAGCCAGCTGCTGTCGGGCGTCTGCATGTTTGGACGCGGTCGTAACCAGGCGGGGGTGTTAGTAGAACCGAGACCAGAGTATGCGATCGACGTCACGGATGACGGACAGGTCGCTGAATTGAGAAACAATATTTGGTACGTATGGGCGTTTCATCCACTTGGACGAGCTCGAGCCAATGCCATTTACTAGGCGGGAAGTCGAAGAAGCCAACAGGGATGCACCTGCGTTCAGCAGGATCTTCAAGGAGATGATCCTGGTGACCAGCAAGGAGAAACCGATGGTACGCGCTGGGAAGGGGACTGTGATGAAGAAGGCCACGATGAAGCTGTACGATTCGGAGATTGATGCGTTGTAAGCATGTCACTAATTCCTACTTGTCCGTCCGTCCTCATCGCCGTGGAAAATGAAATAGGTACGTTGCAGTGGAAGCGAGCGCCAAAGCTGGAATCGACGTCCCACTTCCTTCCGATTGGTCTCAGAACGAGGTCGAGAACTGGTTGATTGTGCATGCGACGGCCGTCAATGCAGGTCAACCTATCGAGGTCGACGTAGATGTGTTCGAGCAAGGTTTCGACAGGTATGCATCGTATTCATCTCGTATTCATACTAGATCTTTACTAGTTCCTGCACGCAGCCTATCCTCGACCTTCCTCAAGAACCGCATCGTCGGCTCGCTTACCGCATCCGCGCATGAGCCAACGCGAGCAGCGGCATTGCACGTCAGTCAGAACGTCATCTTCTCCAATCCCACTCTCCAACGCCTTGCGAGTCATTTGATCCTACTTTTGAATGGAGGGGACGGTTCACTTGCCGCACGAGACCCGAAAGCGGAAATCGAGGACATGATTGCCAAGTACTCCGTTGGTTTGGAGGACAGCAGCAGTGGCATGCCAGATAAACCTCACGATCGCCACGTCGTTCTACTGACCGGTACGACGGGCAGGCTGGGTTCGTATCTCCTCGCGTCCTTGTTGGGCCGCGAGGACGTTGGGCTGGTTTATGCATTCAACCGTCCATCGAAGTCGAGCACCGTCCAAGAGCGACAGCGGGCCTCATTTGAGGATCGCGGATTCGATACAAGCATGCTCGATTCGGACAAGCTGGTCTTCATCGAGGGTGACGCAGCACAACCGAATTTGTCACTCGACGATGGGACATACACAGAGATACGGGACTCGGTCACGACGATCATTCACAACGCATGGCGGCTCGATTTCAACCTGTCGCTGTCGTCGTTCGAGCCAAACGTGAGGGGGACGAGGCATCTGATCGACCTCGCCCGTGCATCCAAGTGGTCTGTCAAACCAAGGTTCCTGTTCACGTCGTCCGTGGCCTCTGCGCAGGGATGGGACAAGAGCACGGGTCGTTTCCCAGAAGAGGTGCAGTACGATGCGGGGGTCGCCGTTGGGCCTGGTTATGGTGCGAGCAAGTATGTGTCTGAGAGGGTGCGTGCCTCGATCGTCGATTGCGATTCAATCTCATCGCTTTATTTACGAACAGATCCTTGCGAAGAGCGGATTGCCTGCAACATCTTTTAGGATCGGGCAGGTCACTGGCGGTGCGCCGCGTGGTGCGTGGTCGACTTCTGACTGGCTCCCTATCATCGTCAAGTCGAGCGTGACTTTGGGTGTACTGCCCGAGGCTCGTGGGGTGAGTCAACCAGTGTTTAAATAAACCCTTGTCGTTACTGACTCGAAACGAAGCTCACGTCGTGGTTACCTCCACACGCCGTGTCGAACGCGATTCTTGATGTCGCGTTCGCAGACGTCGCGCCCCCGATCGCTGTGAACCTCGTGCACCCACAGCCTGTAGAGTGGACGTCCATTGTACAGCCCATCAGCGACGCTCTCCATCGGAAACGTTTGACTCCATCTGCGCTCCCGCTGATCCAGTTCTCCACGTGGGTGCAGAGGCTGGAGGAACACGCCGTCGACGCGAGCGAGGACGCGACGCGTTTGGTCAGTGTGCGATGCTTTTTCACTTGAATTTCCTCGCTGACGCTTTCGTGCCGACTAGCCTGCCATTAAACTCTTGGGGTTCATGCGCACCGTGGCTCAAGGCGACGCGGCGATGCGGTCCTCGAGTCCGTCCGAGTCTGAAGAGGTTGAAGTAGCTGGTTCGCCACGGTTCGCGACGGACGTCGCGCAGCGCGTGAGCGGGACAATACGTTCGCTCGTGCCCTTGGCGGCTGCAGACGCCGCGCAGTGGGTGGATTATTGGGAGTCTGTGGGGATGTTTGAGCAACTGAACGGCGCGTAGGTGTGTCCGAGTCGTATCTGAGAGAGCGGCTCCTAGCCGATTAGTGTTTGAAGTGCGCTCGTTGTACTACATGATTTCATGTGTATCGTCCTGCAACTAAAACATATGTAGACCCTGAGCACGTCAGTGAACGTTACATACTTCCGGCGGCGATTCGCCAAGCTCTCTTCCTGTATGCCTCTTTACCGGTTTGTCAACTTCGACGAAGCTGTGCACTTCGAGTCCCAAGGAGACCCCGCCGAAGTAAGATGGCGCTTTAGTAGACACGAACTCGAGGAGCTACGCTTCGCAATTGGCATCGACAAGCAGGACGAAAAATCCTTGTCGAAACAAGACTGTCTCACTGCTTGTCTGGTTGCGGTACTGAATCTCCACAGAACTTCGTGATCCAGTGCGAACGGTGAGAACAGTGACCAGCGCAAGTGAATATGTTTTCTTGACATGAGGTACTCGCTCGTTTTCAGCACCGTCACATACGAACTCCCTTCGTGCCGAAGAACGTTGCTGGTCACTTGGTGCTTGTTGTTCGTATGGTCTATTGATTCCTCTGTGACGCAAGTTGACATGGCTTGATCTGTCAGGTTCCTGCTGGTGTCCCAAACAATATGGCTGGCTCGCGTCAGCCATTCGACATGCGGTTACACAGAGCCGTGACCCCGGCGTCCTCTACATTCTCGAATCATTGCCAAGCGAGCACAAGCTCAAGGCGGCGAATGCTGGGACGCTGCACCATCTTTCGTTCAGAGGTGATCTGTTCGTCAATGTGATCTTGTAAACCGAGCATTCCTGCGAAATGATCCCAAGGCTGATTTTCATGATAGGGTCGATTGGTGCAGCACGCGTCCTGGTGGTGCTCGGGTTCATGCAGATGGGGTCTACCCGGACTCGTTGAGATGCTTCAAGTCAAACCCGATCAAGGGAAGAGATGGTACATGGCAAACTCCTGAGTCGATTGATATCTCGCTGGGAGTGCCTCCAGAACTCAAACCAAAAATAATGGAAACTCTTGCTCGAGGTATTCGCTACATGCCCGACAAGAAACATTCATTTTCGAGGCTGTGACGAGCAAGTATGACGTTGTAGCTTGGTCGAGGACGTTGAACGGCATTGTACCTTTTTCACTGTTTTACATTTTCTAAAGCCGATGTTCTAAAAGACGGGAAGTAGACGGTGCGCCTGCGTTCAGCCTGATCTTCAGAGAAATACTCTTGGTGACGAGGAGAAATCGACGTTGCGCGCCGGCGAGGGGACACCTACCACGCTCCCAGTACATTCGCTCCCAGCTGGTGTCAGTAAATCATCTTGCATGTCCCGCAAAGTTTCTGAAGCCTCCGGCACGCGACTGAGGTCTTCGAACGTTGCAAACTGCGCGGTAAATAGTGAATATTAATGCCTTCAACGCAGAGGATCAATACCTGTATCCAGCCGATCGAGGCGAGCATACCATTCGGCATGCAGCACGTGCGCACAGAACGATTTGTCAGAGTGATTGGTCAGCGCTATGCTTGCCCATTTTCCAAGTGCAGCAGGCGGACTCAAGGATCCGAGTGAAAGTGCAGCCACATAAGCAGAAACATTCTCCTTTGGTTTCCCGGCGTTTGGGTCGCGGTTAAACTTATTAGTTACCTCTGTGAGCTGCGTGATTTCACCATCTAACAGACATGGCATCAACGGAGTGTGAGCGACCGCAACCATGAACATACTGCCTTTCATTTTCCAAGACCCGGTCTGTTCCCTTTGATTGTCGATTGTACGTCGAGATTGCGCGAGGTCGTGCCGAAGTTTCCCGCTGGTTGCTTTAAGCTGCGCGATTTTGTTGTCTAACGGATGTCGTCGAAGGAATGTGGCGGTAACAAACAAACGTAGCAGCTCTCCGACGATTTTCTCTGGGGCTGCACCGTCGACGTCCGGTAGACGTGAATGGTTTCACATACGTCTTCCACTTTCCTCTCTCCACGGACCTCGTCCATGGATTCAAACGCCTCGATCCCGACCTTTTCTATGTTCAGGGTCCGAAATTCGGATAACGCGATTCGCCGTCAAGTTGCGCATGAAAACTACCTGCGTGTCTTTGCTGGCCGCGAGGGTAAGGTCGTCCAATATACCGAGACACGAGACCAGGTGGTTGAACTGGACGACAGACCTGAATTGCTGATGTATGTGTCCCTTGACCGCTGTGAATCGTCCATCTCACGAGCGTCGTCCCGGTGAGGGCGTCGAGGGAGTGTCGCCGTCGTGAGACAAGACCAAGAGCAGCTCGGCCAGAGAGAATTGTTGCGAGCTAAACCGGTGACCGACGTTTATTGGGAGGTCGAAAGGCAGCGTCAGAGTCGCAGCCCCAAGTGGCGGTGACGTCGGTCGCACCTCAGTAGCCTAATCCGCCGTCTTGGTCACTGGCAATTGATCCGAACCGCCCATGAACACGCTGCTAGTATGTCATAAACTACCCGAGACGTCGCCTAGTCACCATATATAAGAACGATCGTGTCATTCGAATCGACAGGATTCCGACGGTCCAGTTCCATTCGTTTGATTCTTCTGTCGTTACAGTGACCCATCCCCACCATACATCCGGTCCCCAGCTCGAAGCCGATTCACATCCACCCTCGATCATCTCATTTCTCGGCATGTTCTTTAGCACAGGGGCCTTGTGGGCCTTCATCAAAGAGAACCTCTTTCCTGGTCGTGCCAAGTTCAAAGCTGCCGATGTACCAGATATGACAGGCAAGGTCGTCATCGTCACCGGTGGTACGGCCGGCATCGGGAAGGAGACCGCCAGAGTGAGTCCCTTCTGAGGTCTTTCTGTGCGTGAACCTCATGTTTCTCAGGTGTTACTCACCAAGAACGCCAAAGTCTGGATCACGGCCCGCGACACGTCCAAAGGCGAGTTAGCTCTCAAAGAACTCAAGGATGCCACCGGAAGAGATGCCAACTTCATTGTCATGAACTTGGCCAATCTGGAGAGCATCAAGCACGCGGCACAGGTGTTCAGTTCGTGAGACTCTTCCTATGATGCGCGTTTGAAAATGTTGACACCCGAATAGCAAAGAGAATCAGCTGGACATTCTGTTTAACAACGCGTGAGCTCGAGTTTCTCATGATGGTTTCATCGGTGTGTTGCTGACGTGGTCTCCCGGATCAAGTGGTGTTATGGTCCCCCCTCTCGACATGATTACCGATGATGGCTATGACCTTCAATTCGGGACCAACGTCCTCGGCCATTTCTACTTCACGAAGCTCGTGCTACCCACTCTACTTTCCACTGCCAAGTCGTCACCGGACGGCATTGCCAGAGTTGTTAATACAGCTTCCAATGGTCACTGGCTCGGTGGCCTGGAATACGGAACCATGAAGGACGGCCCGGAACGGAGAAAGAAGACGCCATGGCATCTCTACGGACAGAGCAAGACGGTGAGCGCCCTCGGATTATGTTGCTAGTTACTTCACTGATGCTTTCTAGGGTAACATCGTCTTCTCTGCGGAGCTGGCGCGGAGATACGGCGACCAGGGCATCGTCTCGACCTCCTTGAATCCCGGTCAGTATATTTCTTAGCAGCAGAGAAAGGGTGCTCGTCACCGACGCGCGTCACAGGGGGTATCAAAACCGACCTGCAGCGGCATACAGGCAGCTCCACCCAGTGGTTACTGGTACGCACATTTCGTGCAATCTCACGTCGGCTCGCCAGAAACTCGTTCCACAGTCTCTGTTCCTCAGCGACGTGTCGTACGGAGCGATCACTCAGCTCTACGCAGGTACGATTCCTGACGGCAAGTCTCTAAACGGCAAGGTGCGCATGGTTGGCGTTCCGCTTGTCCCGAAATGATTCAGATTGAGCCGGGTTGTCGTACAGTACCTCATTCCCTGGGCTCGCGTCGGCCATCCCCGCCTCGACACCCAGGACCCCGAGGTTGGGAAGAAACTATGGAAGTACCTGGAGGAACAAGTCAAGGGCGTATGAAGACTGCCCGCGCTCAACGTGTCCTCTTGTTCATGACAGCTTGCGGTTCACTTAGCGGGTTGTTCACAGTGGCAAAGATCATTCAGATTACCGTACATATATATGTACTAATATACTAATATTGGTCATGATTGATGCGCGCGCTTAAACATTTGGGGCCGTCAAAGCGAACACAGCTTCGAGCAATTTGGTTAGTGAGCTCGGCTAGCACACAGTTGAAGACCCGGGTCCTACAGGGCCGGCGAGGGAGCTGTTAAATCGATAACGTGGTACGTGCACTCTATTTTGTAGACTGGCACTGCAGAAACCAGCCTGGTAGTAGGACTGCTCCCAACACGTTTCCACGCCACTTGATGTGGCCCTGCTAGGTGCTTCAGACGTCGCCCAACGCCGGAAGTATGCATACGTATGATGAGTACGTACAGTGCACGATACGCGATACATGCTGCCTACTAAATGCGGCTTCATGAGGTAATTCCAATTCATTCTGAAGCGAGCAAGCCAATCAAGGCTCACGAATTGCTGCGTTACAGATTAGTAGTAAGATCCGAATCCGTGACCTGACGTGACTCAGATCGCTGAGTGTAGCCGAACAGTATAAAGTATCCAGCAACCAACTAGGGTCGGTGACCCCTCTGACCCCCTCCAATCGAACGCGCTATCCCCAATGTTCAGCATGGGCGGTTTGTGGTCCCTCGTCAACGAGAGCTTCTTTCCCGGAAAGCCGAGGTTCACGGCTGAAGATGTGCCGGACATGTCGGGCAAGGTCGTTCTCGTCACAGGTGCCACGGCTGGCATCGGCAAGGAGACTGCCAAAGTGCGTGCCGTCCGAGCTTGACACCCGTTGCCGTTCCGACTCGTCTTCAGGCGTTACTTGCCAAAAACGCCAAAGTTTGGATCACCGCCCGCGACGAGTCCAAGGGTGAAGCGATCTGCAAAGAGCTCAAGGACGCCACCGGAAAAGACGCCCATGTCGTCGTCGTGGACCTGGCAAGTCTCAAGAACATCAAGAGAGCTATCGAGGATTTCAACTCGTGAGGACTTTCGGTCCCTTTGATCGATGGTCACAAACTAACCCCAACTTTCGGACAGAAAAGAGAAGCAACTGGACGTCCTGTTCAACAACGCGTGAGTTACTGATCGATCCGTCCTTTTTTCGGACGGGACTCATCTGTCGGACAAGTGGCGTCATGATTCCCGCCATGGACATGCTCACCGACGATGGCTACGACCTTCAGTTCGGGACCAACGTCCTCGGCCATTTCTACTTGACCAAGCTTTTGCTTCCAACTCTAGTCTCCACTGCCAAATTGTCTTCGGACGGCACCGCCAGAGTCGTCAACACCGCGTCCAACGGGCACTGGTTCAACCACAATCTCGACTACGACAGCATGAAGGATGGTCCTGCACGGAGAAAGCTCACCCCGTGGCAGCTCTACGGGCAGAGCAAGGCGGTGAGCGCGCTTGGGCCGTGTTGCCATGCATTACCTTCGACGATAGCAATCGACAGGGGAACATCGTCTTCTCTACAGAATTAGCACGGCGGTATGGCGACCAAGGCATCGTCTCGGTGTCTCTGAACCCAGGTGGGTAGCGTTCCGTGCATCGCTCGTAGGCAGAGCATTCATCGTGCGGGGGGACATCACTTTAGGCGGGGTCCACACGAATCTGCTACGGCACGGGGCGAGCTCGGCGCAGACGTTAGCGGTAAGCCTTCCTTGTTTCCCCGCGACGCCACCGTCCCCTCGGATCGTCTGACGAGGTCGCTTCGACAGTCCTATTTCCTCAAGGACGCGTCGTACGGAGCGATCACTCAGCTGTACGCAGGCACGACGCCCGATGGGGCGTCTTTGAACGGCAAGGTACGTGCGCGTCGCTTCTCGCGCCGCCCCCTCGCAGACGTTGACCGCGCCGCGTCGTCGCGTTTGTGTCTCGCAGTACTTGATTCCGTGGGCGCGCATCGGCGATCCTCATCCCGATACTCTGGACCCCGAGGTCGGCGAGAAGTTATGGGCGTACTTGGAAGAGCAAGTCGAGAACGTCTGAA
>JBBPLT010000476.1:0-21485 GCA_038089955.1 Strobilomyces dryophilus | reverse complement strand
CAGCACTGGTACGGAACTTGCTAAGAAGCGGATCTAAGACTAAAAGGAATACAAGGGTGAACATAAGAGGACTAGGAGAATGTACCGAGAGCGGAACGAAAGTCCGGAAGCGCGGGATGGTCTCTAGTGCGAGATAGCAGCGGAGTTCGTGAGTTCTTGCTGCGGAGTGAAGTCCGCATAAGCGGAGTTTGACTTAGCGTTCGTACAGGATATGACAGCAGGAACGTTTGGATGATGCCTTCCTCGGCGCCTTCCTTGTATGCATAGAGTCATTTGTTCATTGAAAGATGGTATCCGAGTGCGTCATCCACGTCCTCTGTGGTATCGTTGTAACACAATGCCGCGAACTCAAACAATCACTCACCTTGCGTGTACACGGTGATGACCCAAAGCCCGTTTGCTGCGACAAGTGATCGCAGGTAGCTCGCCTCTTCTCTTGTGATGGTGACATCTTTCTCCATCTCAGCCTCGGTGCCTCGTGGTATGCCCGCAAGGAGAGTGTTGACATGGCCTTTGGCACGATTTAGCTCAGATCGCTTGAGCTTGAGCCAGTCCTTGAGTGCGTAATGGCAGTGACGGCCCCCAGCAGCCTGCATGGATGGACCGAAAGTGCTGTCAGATCCGAACGTGGTGGACAATGTTGGATCGTCCCAGAGTGCGAGGAGTGGCAGATGTTGACCATTGGAGCGCACCTACGAAAACAAGAGATGACACGTCAGTGACAGTACCCAAGCAATGTATCAGCCACACACCTGGTCGAGTCGAATGTCAGACAGAGGTATCGTCGACCTGTTGACCACCTGCACTCTGCTGATGATAAGTGGGATTGCGTGAATGATGTTATAGTGATCCAACCTGTTCCATATAAACGAGTCGAGGAGAGCATTCTTCTCGTTGGCATTCAGTTTTCTCTTGTTGTATTTACCAAAAATGAGCACACGCTCAAGGATGTCGGTGCGGAAATAACCAATGAGGGCCTTTCTCGCCTTCTGTTCTGTAGATGCCATATTAGACACAAATTTGTCGACTCTGTCCAGCGTGAGGTCCATCTTGCTAGGATCCACAGATGGAGATGGCACAATGGCGTCTGGAGTTGAGTCTTTCACCGGCTTCTTAGATTTCTTCACTGTTACACGGATGCGTAGAACTTAGCAGCGTTCCGTCGCAAGTGGAACGAAGACTTATTAGAGGTCTTGCGTCGTCAGAGCTGGGACAAGCGGTGGCTAAGAACTAGGCTTGGATTGCGTAGAACTAGCTTAGGGTTACTAGTACAGGTCGTCGGGTATTTATACGTTCTGGATGGAGGTGGGAACTACGAGGGCCAAAAGAGAGATACCCTAGAGGAGCAAACGGACGTCCGTGTGGAGGAGTCAGACTACTGCGGATTGAGTCAAAGAACTATCGGGGAACAGAATGTGGAAGGGCGACGGGTTCCGGGTAAAAGGAACGGAAACGGAACTTGGTAGTAGTACAAGACAACAAGGAGACTGAAGAAGAATAAATGGGCGGCATGTGTTGAGGACGTCTAAAGGGGCTGATTGTCGAGGAATCGTGCGAACTCTTGCTGAAAGAAGGCTTGCTCTTCTGAAGAGATTGTAACATTCACCTTCCCTTTCTCTTTGCTTGTCCTAGGTGGCATCATGAATAGGTTGTAGATAGCATTGAAAAATAGGACGCAGCGGTGAGTGCAACCCCATACCCAGATCACGTTGTGTGAAATTATTGCCATTCTGCGTTGTGCCTAGAATGAATGACGCATAACACCCACAATACAACAACGTCATCTCAGTGCAGGAATTTGAGGAATGGTCAGAGTATGAGTCTCCATCCATGCAATGAGACAAGATTGTTGCATTGTGGAGTCAGACATTCCACTGACAAAACCCACAATGAGACAATACTGTCTCATTGTGGGTTTTGTGTTGCATGTACTGTTCAAGTATCCTACACAGGGATCCGGTCAGTGTGACCAAATACCTGCAATGGAACAGTACTGTTCCATTGCGGGTATTTTCCCGCAATACGACGATACAGTTCCATTGCAGGTTTGCTATGAGCACATCTGTCGTCTCATCTCTATGTCTATTGCACGATGTATTCTAGTCATTGTCCTGGATGTCTATATGTACAACTATCTCTGCATGAATCAGTCCAAGTTGGTCAGGTCAGATGTGCGAGGTTCCCACTCCTCGTTGCTGCTTAGCTCAATCCATGTCGGTCCCTCGCAAAGACCCCCCTCGTCTTGCTGTCTAACGTTGAACATTCTAGCTGGCAGCCATGTCTGTCGGCTTGATCTTCCGGCTGCCCATCGATCTGGATGTTGGTGCGTCTCAAGACATAAAGGTAGGACAACTTGGCCATCTTTTTCTGCTACCTTCAGCTCATTGATATGGCTTACAAGCCTGACCGTCTCATCCTCAGTCCACATTGTCTGGAAGTGCAACAGTAACGTGTGGCTCACGCTGTTACTCCAATACATTAGACCATCCACCACATGCAGGACAATACTCACTGTCTGAACTTCTCCTCCCGGGCTGCGTATTCACCACCACTGCGCCATCACTCTCGGATGCTCATCCACTGATCTCTCACAGTAGTGCTCAGAACGTCCATGGTCTTGACCGTGTCAACAGTTCGCCTCACCATGTCCACCATCCACTCTAGCCGTCAATTCGTTTCCTTGTCTTCGTAGAACGGTGTGTTCTTCTCATGTTGATCCTTCACATTCGATAGTACACTCACCATGTCACGGCAGTAAGGGCATCTGAAAGGTTGCTCTGCGACCTCCTGTACCATCTCTAGCTGTTTGTGCTCTATGCATTGCATATAGTGCTCTGCCCATGTTCTGACAACACACAGGCAGCAGTACACATGACAGCATGCACTGTTCACCCTCATTGCAACAACCCAGTCACGTCAGTTTAGTTAACAACAACTCCTGTGTATGTACGCACTCACAGAGTATCCTGACAGCTGTTTCATCATCTCTGGTGAGTACGTTGCATATGCACAATTAGCCACTCACATCGAGCATACCATCTCTTGTGTCAGCAACGTGTCCAGCACTGTTGCCATCCCGTAGTCACGGATCTCCACCTCAGCTTCCCTGGGATTCTTTGAAAATCCTTCGCCGTTTAGAACGTTGTGCATGAAACGAGCCAACTCTGCCTCCAAGTCATGGTACCACTGCTCCAATTCCTCGTTTCGTAATTTCATTGTCCTGATTGCCTCCTCCTTTTCCTGCAGCGTCTCGTGTAGGTTCTCATTTTCCTGGCGTACCCTCTCCAACACGTTGGTTCCAGCCTTGTCATCTATGTCTTGCATGTCCACTTCATTCGGCCACGGTGAGTCACCATCCATTGTGTCCACATCGTTTGATGTGTCGCTAACAGAATCGTTGTCGTCATTGTCGTCATTCGATGGTTGGGTGAATTCTATGATTCGTATGTCAGACCATTACACATGTATCACTTGTTATATACATACCTCGATGCATCTCTACCATTTGTCGCATCCATTCTTGTTGTTCACGAATATGCTGCAATTTATTTTTTGATGCCATCTTTGTTTTCTACTAGTGAGTCGCTGTTGATGAAAATTTCATCAATCAGATTGAACACACTTTCACAGCATTATGGAATTTGATTTCATATATTCAATTTGTCATTGAGTGTGTTCCGTGTGAAATACACATTCTAATATCAGCACCATGACCATATTATCGTATTTTATTATCTGCAATACAACAATATTGTTACATTGCGGATTTGAGCCTTGATTTACCACCTGCAATATAATGATATGGTTGTATTGCGGGTTGTATATTCTATACCATGATGGCCATCTTGTATTATAGGTACCTGCATTGATTGCAATGGCCAGCATCCTTGCACTCTTTAAACTTTCTACCTGTTGCCTTCCAAGCTGATTCAGTTGGGTCACAATGATCTGGATGCTGTTCAGACAAAATAGCAATGGGATACAGAAAGTTAAGGTCTTCCCCATGTTCCAGTAATACAAACAATAGGGCTTAGTAACCTGCAAAGGGAACTGCTCATCCGTCTGCCTTCGGCAGTGCTTGTGCGGCCCCCTAACCTAACCATCCATACCACCCCACCTCGCGCCACCCCATGCCAATTCTGCAGAAAATGTGTTCTCTTGTGGGTCATGTCACATCCAATTCGACAGGTATCTTAGCAGCCTCACATAGCCTACGTGCCTCAGAACATCTTTCATGCAGTCAATTTTCGTCTTTTGCAGGCAGTCAAACATCAATGGACCTTGATATTATGACTGATGAAGATGCTGGTGATTCGAGCGAATTTAATATGCAGCTCCGAGATGCCAGAGGCAAAACTGGTACAATGGACTCTAATAAATTTGAAGACACTGAATATGAGTATGAAGAGTCAGAAGATAACAGTGGTGAGACAGAAGATGAGCACGGGGGCCTGGAATCCGGTAAATGCCATCAAAGGTGCCAGTCCAAGGCCCCAGCCAGAAGAGAATCCGCATGCAGCGAGGGGCACAGTGGGTTACAACGCGGAGATGCGGAGCTCCACCTTTATTCCCAGTCCCAGCCCATCAAGTGGCTAGGCGCTACGAGGCCATGATCAACAGAGAATATTGATAGTATTTGATAATTACCCATCGCTTCCAGAGTTGACGAAAGCGGTGATTTCTCAGCGCCAGCGGTGAGCCGATGGATGACCGTGCCCTCTTCGCCACCTGGACGAGATGAGCTCATATGCTAGATAGCAGCGACGAACATACTGTCGACGATCAACGGAAAAAGATGCCCGTGGCGACTCTTTGTAATCCGTTCCATTGCGAGCATGAGAACTGGGATCATTTCGTCGTGACTGACGGAGCGTTGACGAAGCATCTGGTGTTTCGCCACGAAACTTGGGAAATCCCCGCGATCCAGTTCAGGCAACGTAGTTCTAAGGAAGTCTTTGGCGCTCCTGTTACGAGTGGGAGAATTGGCTACGAGGATGGACGGGGTCAGCTTGCTTTCTGAGAATGGTATTACGAACCGGCGTACAAATCACGCTGTGAATGATGATCAAGGCCAGAGTATCGATAGACAGTTCTTCGCGTATAGACGTCTCTAGCCACCGCGGACTGCGTATCGTGCAAGTCAGACTAGTACTTAACACTGAAATGGTTCAGACGCATCAGGAATTATGTAATTGATATGCTGACAGAGGCTGGGACTTACGAGAATCAAGAAGGAACAATACCCTGTCGAGGTATTCCAGTGTCTTGAGTCGATCGTCAACAAGCGGTGTCAACAAGCGCGTCGTCGCTCTCTCGTCAAAACAATCACTTTTCCATAGTCCGTTCGAGGCTTCGCAAGGCACGCTCAGAATCTCAAGGCCATCCCGTATACACCTCGCCGGACAGAACCGAGGAATGGACTTTTTGAGCAGGGATGACCAAACGAGGACGAGAACGGTGCCACCTGCATAATCATATAATTAGCGAGAGAAAGAGGAACCTGCGGCGGCAGCGTTACCTCCACTCGTGTCTACCATTGCCACAGAACCCCAGTGGCAGATAGGCAGGAACTCTAGACATTTCCAAAAAAAAAGCCAGTTCATTGAATCCACCCAACTGCGATCGACATCATCTGGACACCATGGAAGTTCTTCCGACTTGAAAATCAAACCTTGAGAGGCACCTTCCCGCCTCATCCACAGAAGAGATACGTGTCCAGCGAGAGCTGTATGCTCCTTGTCCTCGAGGTGGGGAAACCGATCTGTTGGCCTGTTAGTCCCCCTCGCTGCACACAGAAGATATAAGACGGATTTGTCGCGTGGATTAGCAGATAACTTACACGTCGGAATGATAACCCGGAAACCAGACCTTGAACATCACTAACAGAACGCCTGGGTCCTGGTACACCGTTACGATGCGAATTTACATCCAAGAAATACTCTGAGATGAACTTGACTCGGCGCTCATCCAGAGCAAGAGCTTGGCGGAAGTGACATGCGTTTGTGACCGATGCAGAAGCCATGACCTGGACATCTCTCTTGATGAGTCCCAAGGAAGACACGGTATCCCTGGCCCAGCGATCAAATCCAAGCTGTTATGGAAGCATGACGAAGAATTCACCAGACGCCGATGAAATGAACCCTCACGCCCTCCCAACAAAAGTTTTTCTTGAATCGTGTTGCCTCATTTATGGTCGTCGGATCGTTAGGATCGATAGAAATGTAACGGTGATAAGTCCTGGTTTCAAAAATATTCGTGTCAGGTTCGAGGAATATGACGGCAAAGACGGACTGTTCGATTTGATTCGATTCTGGGTCACCTCCTTTGCGAAACCAACCTACCGCAAATATCAGTGCGTTGGCGCGATGCGATGCGACCATCCTGACATCGTGGATCATTGCAGCGAGCGCTCGTACTTGATATGCGCCTTGCGAGAATCCTGAAAGATCGATATCTATGAGAACCAACACTAAACTTGAACCTACCAAACAGGGAGATGCGATCCTTTCATCTCGATATTTTTTTGCCAACTATTCGTACGCCTCCATCATGTTTTTACCGACGTTCCTGGAACAGATCGTATGCAGTGGCAGAAGGGACGTGGACGTTTCTATGGGACGAACCATGCGAACGCCATCTCGAGTAGGCTATAAATCCATTTGCCGCCTTGGCCAAGTACAGGCCGACTTTCGTACACGCCGATTCCTTCTGAATACACTTTGAGCTGTTCCGCGTCAGACAACGTTCTGGACAGTTTCAGGACGTTTGTGTCCTGCTCGCACTCGAGTTAGCTTCAATGATTAGGTCAAGGGCGCTCGATTGCTTACCAGAGAACCAGCCTTGTTCGACGTGCCATCGATGAAGACAACCAGGTTCCTCGGATTCGGACTTTCTGAGGCACGTTGACAAGAGGGACATCGGTACGACGTGGTCGTTGACGTCGACATGGGTTGCGGCGGGACCTTTTCGGCTTCATTTGGGAGTCCCGTGCCGTACGCGTGGGCGGCGGCGTGGTAAAGCCTGCACTAATCCTGAAGCTGCTGTACTTAGCCTGTTCCATCGACGTCATGGTTTGACTTTCTCCGGTGTCACATTCCGAAAGCCAATCCCAGCGCAGACATCATAGCGTTCTGGGGTTCCGCGTCGCTCACAATATAATTTAAAGCCAGTACAGCTGAATTCTGGATTCTGGAACGTGACACCCGTGAGTTCTCTGCCCCGACAACGTCTCATGTCTCTTCCTGAACTCGTCGCCACGCCGTACGCCTCCGATGCGCACTGCTGGGCTAAACCTGCGAGCGCCAAGATTTGCCTTTAGGAAATCGCGCGTACGTCTCGTCCATCCGCATGCATGGGCAGATCTGACCACTCGTCATCTAGCTAGTCTCGCAGCGTCGGGTCACCAGTCCACTCTGTGACCCAGACCGTTGCGCTGCCGCTACCTCGATGCCGCTGACGGGACACTTTCTAGTCTAGACTACCGGAGATTCCCCGTGAGCGAATCCGACGGGCAACGTGGACATGGTGCGACCGCGGGAGACGAGTCTGAACGGTACCGTGCGTAGCGCGTTGATTCTGTATGCGGCACGTTTGTCCGAGTCTGACGATCGCACGCTAGCGACGTGCGCATTCCATCATAGCCGGTGGCTACTGGACCAAAATAATGTGCAGGATCAGCACCTCGAAAGGAGACTCGTATGAGAACATCACCTCTAAGGATGTTCTGTCAAGCTCTAGCTCATGCCGATATCTTCATAGGTGTCAGTGTGGCAAGTGCCACACGCGCCACTTCCTTCACCTGGAACAAAGATCGACGGATTGCCACCACTTGACGGGGTTGATTCAGTGACCGAGCAGGTGCGAGAGAGTCTTGGCAGAGTATGATAACGACCGCTCTACATGACCGTGTGTAGCCCACTGGCATGCGGCGCGTTTTGGTCTCACGAATACGCTAGCTTCCATCGTACCCAGGGCGATCATCCAGTGCTACCATCTCAGCCCTGGGGCTTTCTTGTGCATCCATTCCCTCTCATGGTTGCTCGTGCGCGTGCCGCACACCAAACGAGCATTGAAAGACGATACCGAATCGACGACATCCCGCGTCGGCGACTCGTAGGTTTTCTTACTGGAAGGATACTTCAATTACCTGAGGGGTGAGGTCTTTCGTACGAGTCTCCCCTTCCGATGTGCTGACACGGCGGACACTCTTTTCTGGGGCTTTGTTGGGTATGTGGGACGACATAATTGACCATGCGACAGAAAGCTCATGGCCGTTCGAGCTGCTGGTCATGTTTTGATCAAGTTTGAGGTCGACGTCACACGGCCAGAGGGCCCTTTGACGACCAGCACGACGTGACTGGACGACATCTGCGCGGCAATTTCATGCGAACACATGCACACCTCTATCCAGTTTTCTCACCGGCTCTTCACTCGTGGTCCTTTTCAAGCCTGAACGTCGAACGTACCGTGTCGGCCGCCCTTTGCGACGAAGAATGAAGGGGTGATGCTGGAAGGTGTGGTCTGCGTTCAATGCACCTTGTGGTCGCCGAGCGACGCGTGGCCGTCTTGCATCACTGTAGACGACTCGGACACATTGATGATGATGTCGGCTCCCATTTTGTTTGTTTCGTTTGACTGTATGTGACACGTTTAATGACGAACACGGATGTGAGTATCGGCGGAACGAGTCCAAGTGAACTGTAGACCTCAACGGGGAGCGAATCACGAAAGCGCTTGTGCAAAATGTCCAGGATACACACGGTATAAGAGAGAGGCTAAGAAATTCCCAAAAGTAAGACACATTGCACCTGACACCATTTCGAACGATAGGTCGTATTCGGGAGCAATATGTCTTTTCAAGGTTCATTCGATGGACCGTGGGCTCCAGTGTAAATAATGAATTGGCAGCAGAGTCGCATGCCCTCCGCACCTGTGACTGTGATTGCAGTAAGGGAGCGCATCACGCCGTGTGATTCGCCGACCTCGCTGCATTCACAATCGTCACGCGGTACACGAAAACGACACCTTTGCCCCAATACAGCAAATTCATCACGCCGCTGTCAGTTTTCACACGACTCGGACGAGAGCTGCGTCGTCGGGATGCGGCCATGTACGCCTTGCGCGAGATTTGGCGATCGCAGGCGAGAAAAAACTGCGTCATACGGCCATTGATATACCGACACGACCTCACCTTTATGGGTCTCTCATGCATCTCCGACGCTGCGTCGGTTTGTCGATCGCTTGGTAGTGCTTCGGCGGGTTGGACGACGACGACGGACTCCTCGTCGTCGGTGCTTTGGCCGGACCTTGAATTTGAGCTTTCGAGGTTGGTCATGGTACGTCCGGCGAGACCGAGGGCTTGTTCCACCACCCCAAGTGCGAACTGGAAGCGAGAAGAGCGACGGCTTGGTAACTGCGAACGTGAATTCGATAGATCGGATCTCTTTCACGACCCATCCATCCATCCATCATCGTTATCGTCCTCGGTGCGTCGGTCCGTCATCTGAGCCTTCGATCAGATCCCATGATTTCAGGAAAGCTCGGATCATCAGGTCCTGTCGGAATCGGCGAACTCCAGGTCCGCTTGAACTCTGCTATCGAACAACGTCTGTACATACTCATCTACCCTGGTGGTGTCCTTCGACCGGCACCGTGTCGATGGTCGTTACTTGAGCGGGCCAGACCACTTCCAATCGACTTGCGGTTCAGGACTCTGAGACCTCCGTGACGGTGTCGAACAGACCTACTTAGTCACATTTCAAAACCCAGTCGGCACCACAGCGCAGACGTCATGCTGGTCGAAGCGTTTTGGGGCTCGCTTGGGGTATAAATAAGTAGGCCATCCATCGACCAGGAGCATCATCTGCGCCCCCCCTTCTGCTGTCCATGCTTCTCCACTGACTCGTGTCTCTTTCCGCACTCTCCTCGTCGCCGTGCTGTACGCTTCGATGTGCACTGCTGGGCTATGCTCGTGAGATCAGGTATGCAGCCCGCTAGCGAGGTACGTTTGTCCCATCCCTCCCCGAGAACGACTGACCGTTGTCCGCACGTTCTTCAGCCACGCTCTCTCTGCCGTTGCGTGCCAGCGACGCATTCCCCTCAGCACAGCATCACCCTAATCCGATTCACTGTGGCAATGGAAGCGCTATCTGTCTATCCCAGTCAAGACCCTCCGCGAGCTACGTTGTCGTCGATGGATGTTTCATTCGGGATGGACGAAATGCCACCGAGGCGAGTCAGAACGCGTACGTTGACTCTGCACGCGGAGCATTCTGTCTGACGATTGCACCGATTTTACCATGCCGTCTTTCGTTCAGCGTTCCTCTCTGCTCCTGCGATTTGGATCGGCGTGTCCATGTCTGCTGTTAAGCCTAGAAGGCCTACTGTTGGGAAGGGCCAGACCCGGGGAACCAGGGGCAACATACCGCACAGACAGATACAGACTACTACGACATGCGCCGCCTTGCCGGCGTCTGTGAAGCATTGCATCGAAAGTTTTTTCACCCCTCCTTTCATACAGACGCCTCGACGTTCAACATGAATTCCCCCACGATCGTGTCGCTCGCCTATGATGCGACGGAAATGGAACGACGACACCGAATTGACAACTCGGACATCGCGCACAGTCGACCCATTGGTCCTCTCGCTAAAGTTGCTGCAGAAAAGCCTAGCACCGTTTCGGTCCTCGTGATGGTGAGGTTCTTCGTACGAGCCTCCCTTGTGAGGTGCTGAGGCGCACACGCCTTGTAGACTCTGAGTTTGTGGCTTTGTATGGCGTGGGGGCGACGGAGCCGTTGGACTAGCGTAGACACGACGAGGAGCGAAGGGGGGATAACGGACCCAGTGGTTCTTTCTGGTCGTCGAGCGACGCATGGGCGGGCTTGCATCTCTTGGTCGGTCGGTCGTTTGAGCGACGACGACGATGCCTCCTCTCATCTCGCTTGGCTCGCATTTCCTTCGTTTCGTCCAACCTTTTTGAATATAGATGTTGCAATTGTGTCAATGATGATGAATGCGTATGCACCTCGGTGTTTGACCAGCGTTGCTTGTTGCGTCCAGTTGACGCTCTCTCGTCGAGTCTGCATTTCTGGTTCGCGTTCAAGAGAGCTTTTGATTGCTTTCATGACCTCATACGTAGTTCAAGTTGTCCTGGTCGAAGATCGAAGGTCATTGGGCTCACTCAGTGAGAGTGGGTACGATACAGGCTTAGACCAATCTCACGACCGAAATCTCAGCGGAGTGATGGAGCGGTTCATTTGAGCAATGGCAGACGACAACAGTGAGATTGTATAACAAGACAACGACATGTAATAGTGACTATCTAACCACCTCAAGTGCGGCATCCTCCGCAGGTGTGCAATAAGTGTAGGCCCCATTGGGAATGGTGGGGGCGATAGACAGTGGCGGCAACAGATCATAGTGACGAGTATGGGGTGATAGGAAGTGTGGCACGCATGCGATTAAACACGGCAGGGGCGATGTACAGCAGTGGGGGTGTGACTGGACACGCGGATGGCGAGACGGCTTGTCAATTTGGATACGCTGGTCGTACAAACGTGTGCAGAGTGGCGGAGGGCAACGACAAGGCAGACCGACAGGGCATCGGACAACAGCAGAGCGAGAGCAGGCGCGAGAGGGCCAGCAGATTGCGCGGGCAGGCGCGAGGTGAGGTTAGGGCCGGCGAGCGATCGGTCTTGCAAGGGCGAGGGCGGGCAGGGAGGCGCCCATCGGCAATGTTAGGGCGGAGCCCAAATTCATTTGGCTTGGTTCGAACGTTCGGAAAAGTCACAGTGCGTTGCTTATTGGTGTAGCGCTTTCACTTTTGGCCAGAGTAGTCGGACTTTCGAGATTCTAAATTCTAGCACTGGCGGCAACTCGGCAGATCACTCTTGGTCGACATTTCGCCACCATTTCATTGATGTGTCCTCCTCACAAGTGGCAGTCGTCTGAAGCACTCGTCCGTTACTCGCTCCGTGTCAATTCGACTGTGTGTGCTCAAGCACTCACCCCCGTCACTCCAACCGCGTCTATCCCGGCCAGAGCTCGTCCCCCCCAGGTTAGTTAATTCAAGCACGAAGGTCGCCTGTCGCCCCTGCCGTATCAATTCGAGCGTAATGCTCCCAGGACGTTCTCCACCACACCTATTTGAGCAGGAACGCTTACCTATTGGCTCCACGGATGTTCATTTCGAGCGTGAATGCTAGCTTGCTGGCTTCATGATGTCGATTCGAGCAAGATCGCCCGTCGCTCCCATCGTATCAATTTTGTCACAGTGCGCGAACGCTCGCTCACCCTCGTCATACTCAGTCGGGTCGGAACGTTCATTCATCACCCCAATTCCCGTGTCAGTTGGAGCATAATTGCTTGCCAGTCGCCCCCACCATGTTGGTTTGAGTACGACGCTTGCCTGTCGTACCCGTACAGTCTTCATTCAAGCGTGGACACTTGTCCCCTGCGCCCACCGTGCCTTTCCGTAGCACCCTCGCGATGGCGCACTCTCGGAGGATACCTCGTTAAGCTACGTCGCAACTCGTATATTCGGATGTTTTGAAGCGGAGCTAAAGTCCTCTGTGCGATAATTTTTTGAGGCGCTACATCGATAAGCAACGCACTGCAATTCCGAGACTTCTTGTCCATCTCGACGCTCGTTGACGCACCGTCATGCATCGTCGGTCGCTTTCGACTCTCGGAATCTGGGTCATAGGAAGATCTCCACGGAGGAGCATGCCGTGCAGTGGCCAAAACGCCAGGGTAGGTACCAACACTTTCGTACCACGGCATGCCGAGCTGACAGTCACATTCCAATCCCTGCCCAAGACGTCATGGGTTCATACTTAGTTCTAGAATTCTATGCTAATCCACCTGAGGTACTTAAAATGAGCAGTAGACTTGGAGCGTCACCCGCCTGCGCGTCCTCCCTGCGACCTCAGCCAACTCACGTCTTCTATTTTCGTACCCTCTCTCCGTCACTCGCCACGCCGGACGCTTCGATGTGCGCTGGGCTACGCTCGCGAGATCCAAACTTGCCACCCGCTCCCATTCAGTCTGCATGTAGGTGACAGGAGGCGTTGTCGTGAGTAGCGCGTTTCAAGTTGGTCGTTTGTTGAGGCCTGGGAGCACACTGTCTGACGATGCGTCTAGCGTTCTCCGCTTTCTTGTGCCTCGCACGGCCACTGCATGACCCCCTCTCTAGCGTGGAACTCACGCAGTCAGATATGAGCATGGGAATGAAGAAGTTGGAGAGCCTTTATCGAATCTCGTAACGACCTCGAGATGAATGATGTCGCGCGCGCGGCGCTTGCGGTGCTGACGCGGTTCATCGACAGATTTACTCTGGGTACTTTGGGCCACTGGACGAGGTGCGAGATGTTTGAACGACGAGGTGTGGAGGAGAGAGGTAGGACGCTGCGGTCTGCGTTCGATGTGGCTGTCGAGCGACGCACGGGCGTCTTGCATCACGTCGTCTTTCGTCGTGCTCAGACGCGTGAGGTTCTTTGGATTGGTCTACCAGGCTTGTTTCGGGCGCGACCGAATCTGCAATGGACAATCTGGACGATGACGAGGCCCATCGTCTCGTTGCTCTACTTTTGTTGGACGTTCCGTTCTTGCGATCGTGACACGTTCATTTATGTACCAGCGAACGCGGGTGCTACGACTCGTCATACACGGACAAAAAGGAGGCTACATGTCATAGCACACGAAGACGGCGTGCAGTAGTTCCAAATGCGGGGCGAGTTCGCCTAGACTTTACATGAAAGACGTCGGAGAACTGTCGGGATGGCAGCTGGACACGCCAATCGGCCCGGGATACTGTGTGCTGTTCGTATGCGCCCTTTGAAAATGAGACACGACGGACCCTGGACGTCGGACCGCCAGGCGCTGGGTAGTAACGGTCTCTCTACCAGGAGTCAGGCCCCACTTCCATCTGGAAAATCTACTGTCGGCGTTCTCATCGATTTTGTCGAGTATCTCTTCCTGTGCGTCAGGGGATACGTCCAGACCAATCATCCTGCATTTTCCTGGCTGACAATTGACCAGTCCATCGAGTACATCTTCACCCATCCGAATGGCTGGGAGGGACAACAAGAGATGTACCGCGAGGCAATCGAGGGTGCTGGCCTCGTCCCTAGGACACCAGAGGGGCGCGCTCGCGTCTACATGCTGCCCGAAATCGGAGCAATTCTTCACTTCTACGTCCAAACTTTCTCAGCCCGGAAGCAATGAATCAAACTGGCCCTCAAGGGGTCGTCTTCATTGATGCAGGTGCGACGATCGGTTTGAGCATATTCTCGATAGAGAACCAAATCTCCTGCACGGAGATCGCTCCGGCTGAGTGTATGATGCCTTCTGCAGCAGTCGAATTCGTCGCTTAACTCTGTGCCTCTCAGGTCGACTACAAGGTTCGATCTTTGTTACGGGACAGGCCAAGGGCTTATTGCAAAGTCAGTGCTGGCTCTTTTTCATTACTTTACTACTGACACGCCGAAAACAGAAAAACTTGAGGGCCTGGAGCACTCCAGTCCGAGCAATATAGACAAGTTCGCGCGCGAGTTTGACTGGTTGACGAAACCCATCATCAAGAACGATCAAGAGCCGGCCTACGTAAGGTTGCCGGTCGTCTCTACAATAACGCGAACTATAAATTAGATTCGGGAGGCTGAAGTTGACAGGGTAGGACGACGTTCGAATTGCGCGATTGCCGCTGATCGCCTCGTGCCATATGTCCAGTGAAGAAGCTACTGGATTGTTCAACGAGACCATCGACGCCATCATCGACGCATTCGAGCAACAGGAGAAAGTTGCAAAGACGCCGATCACCATGCGTCTTACTTCTTTGATGTGCTTCCTTTCGTTTATCTACACGTGTTGTCAGACGGCGTTCATTGTCGGGGGTCTCTCGATAATGAATGGCTCTGGTCTAGGCTGCATTCATACTTCAATGGCAAAAACATAATCATCTGCCGTCCCGACAACTACATGTGTGTGATGGTCTGAGGTGCTCGCAGTTTTTTCTTATTCTTTTTCCCTAGCAAGGCGGTCGCAAATGGTACGGTGCTTTCTCATGTTGAAAGTGAAAGTTATCAAGTCTCGCGTGTTGCACGTGCCACATGCGGTGTAGCTTCGCGATACGAGGGCATTACAGATGCCGACAAGATGAAAAATCAGATACGGGAGCTCCAATGGGAGGTTACCACCATCACCACCCAATTCACTGAATTCCAAGATCGTTACGTGGCTCAGTCGCAAGAGTTCGTCTCCTTCAGAAACCAGCTCCAAGCCATGACGTAATCCAATCAAGAGAAGGACCGCGTTATCTCCTCCATCGCCCTGGAATGCGACGTGCAGACGTTCGCAAAACGCAGCCAAAAGAGACCAGATACGGGAGCTCCAAGTGAAGGTTACTACCACCATCACTCAATTCACCGAACTCTACGCGGTGCAGTCACATGAGTTCGTCTCCTTGAGAAACCGGCTCCAAACCCTGACGCAATCCAATCAGGAAAAGGACCGCGTCATCTCCTCCTTTACCTCGGAGCGCGACGTTGAGACATCCGCGAATGCTTCGATGGTAGATCAGATCGCGAACCTTCAACATGAGCTATCCTGTTCCACCTCCAAGTTCACCGAACTCCAGGACCGGTACGGGGTGCTGGTGGACGAGCTTGGCTCTGTCAATAACAGGCTGTAGATGAATATGTCGTCCAGCGTACATAGACAAAGAGCACCACGTCACCGTTCTTATGGACGAGATCAAGCACCACAAATCCGAGCTCTCTGGGATTCAGAACAGGCGGTACGACGTGCAGCACATCCCCTCCACAGCGGATTTGTGCACGGATGAGACGGTCACCTCCATGGTGAGCAGACTCAACTCAGAGATCCAGCAAACATGATATACATGGCTGAGGTTGTAGCCGAGGACTTACCAGCATCATGACGGGAAAACAACAGAAGAGGAAGCTATAGACGTACTTCAAAACATGCTCGAATGCTTTAATGAGGAAATGAGTGCGAGCAAAGAATGGATCAGAGGGGTGAGTATCGGCGTACGAGCATAGCGGGCTTCGATGACCTGTAGTTTAAGATTTCAAGAACAAATGCATCGACAGAGTCGAGGTACTCAGTTCTGGAGAGACCGATGAAGCAGTCTCACGATACTCTTCGGCGTTGTCTCTAGATCCTTCAAATCCGATGTATATCCTTCTGAAGCGAAACAAGGCACTAGCCTCGAAAGAATCGTGGAAGGATGCGCTGAGGGATGTGGATGAGGTGCGTGCGTTGACTTACAGTCAAACTGTAGTTTCTCAAATCGCGTATTTACCTCCATATGCAGGTTATCAAGTGGGATCCGTCATCGTACTTTGGGTACGAAAGGAAACTCGTCATGCTTCGCGATATGCAAGATTATGGCGAGGCAAACGATACTCTCCTCCGCATGCTTTCGATTATGGAGCAGTCTCCGGATGCAGAAATACGCGGTAATTATTGGTGCTTCGTATTCTGGAACTATGCATCGACAACGGTTTGGGAATGTGCGTAAACTATGTTAATCCGTGCCAGGCGATCACCGCTATCGATACTGCATACATGAGATTCACCCTCTGCCCACTTGTCCTCGTCGATGTCATAACGGGTCGAATGTGTGACGCAGACGAGCGACTGCAAACGTTCAAATCAGAAGCGCAAAACTGGATTACTCCCGCATACTTCAAATGGATCATGTTTTCCCACACCTGGGAAGGGAAGGAGCCGACGTTTCAGGAAGTGAACAGGCTGGTGGCATCGGTCCGGTGTCTGGGTCAGTTGCCGCTGAACGACAAGCTTCGCCGATTCTGTGAAGTGGTCAGCAAGGGTGGCTATCGTTGGGCGTGGTCGGATACTTGCTGCATCGACAAGACTACGAGCGCCGTCCTCAGTCAATCCCTCATCTCCATATATACCTGGTACGAGGAGGCGGAGGAAACCATCGTCTATCTCGCAGATGTTCTGTCCTCTGCAGAACTTGGTGCTCTCAGAAATAGCCGGTTGATGACCCGTGCATGGGCCTTGCAAGAGCTTCTTGCATCGAAGGTTATCCGATTCTATACTCAAGACTGGAAAGCATATCTGGGCGACCAACGCGCCAACTACAAGGAATCAAGAGCTAGCCCAAACTATTGGAGTCATGCCTACGACTATCAAGAGCTTCCGGCCAGAGCTTGGGGTGCAGGAGAAACTCCGGTAACGTCAACGCATAATGCAACTAGGGTAGAGGATATTATTCATTGATCGGGATATTCTCGAGCGACATCGTCCCTCGCTACGAGCTAGGAAAAACAGCACTTGGTCATCTTCTAGAGAATATCGTCGCTTGCACGGGCGACGTAACTGTCATCTCGTGGACTAGAAACCTATCCCAATACAACTCTGCTCTTCCAGACTCTCTGACCGTCTACAGCCAGACGACAGATTGCCAGTCGCCCATGGATGCTAACATATGCGTAGAACGGCTACGTACTCAGTTGGCGCGAGAATCGGACATCTTGGCGTTCCATGCACAAATCGTTCGTCTCCTTCGAGCGACCTTCTCGAATCGTTGTCTACGGCTCCCGTGCATTCTATTCCCGTCACTCACATTTCCATACAAGACCTAGACAGATATAGCCAGTCAATCCGAGTTCTCTATCGCCTCAAAGCCTCGTCGCTTGGGAACGTGGAATTCTGGACTGCGCAGGTCGTACCTCGTACCGCCCGGAGTCATGTACTCGTACATCCACTGCTCTGTGATATCGTCGATCCTCTCGAGAGGCGCGTGTTGGACGACAGAGACGAGACTGAAACGGATGCGAGCCCTAGCGATGCAGCCCGAGTGGACTCCCATACCTGGCATTGCGCTTGATGTGCCGCCTCGGGCGTCCGTTCAATGCGATCTGACTCGAGCAGCAGTCAGACAGTCGTCATAAGCGGGTCGCTTCAGGCTGTGAAATCGTGATCCCTGGCAACCTAGAGACGTCCAGGTGATGGTGTTGGAGATCGCCTAGTTTCGGCGTTCTACGTGCTCGTCTTTCCTGTTGAACTTCTCGTTCAATGATCACGCTCGTCCTTGCTGTACTCCCTGAAGTTTATCAGTTGCTGTACCCCGTCCTGTCGTGTAGCATTCCATGTGTACATCGTATACTAGTATGCGCTCCTACTAGATTACACCAACCATCCATCCCCGATGCGCAGGTCTCAATCAACATCGCATCTTATTTAAGTAACAAACGAGTCCCTGCCGGTGGTCAATCTGTGTCCCTCATCGAATGCCTCGGACGCATGGCGAGGGACCGGATCCACGTGGTAATAATATTCGTGTGTGTGCCTACGAAAAGTGCGTGACGCACTCGAAACTCGAGAGGAAAAGAAGCAGCAAGAGCATATACGGACAGCGCGCCCTCCAGGTCACGGAATTCTCCAAGGCAGAAGAAACGGGCATGAAGGGAGTTGCCGGGGTTGCTGAGACAGACGGGCTTGCGAGGGTGACCACCAGGGGTGAGCTGGACAGCGGTGAAATCGCCCCGTCTAGTAGGTCGCTCTCCGAGACGCTAGAAACGAGTGCGAGGGGAGAGGTCGAAGTTACAGTGAGACGACTGGGCTTGACGGGGTTGCCATCAGGAATGAACTGGATAGCATCTCTCGAAATCATGCTGTAGCGAGTCAGAAGGGAGATGCTGAGATTGTTGAGCTTGCTTGTCTTGGTGGCATCAGGTTGAAATCGCGCCGTCTAGGTCGCAAAGCTATCTGCCAGTGAGGCATTGGTCCCTGGAAACGAGCGTGCAGGGAGGCGCCGAGGCTAGTTAGACGGGCCCTGCTTGTCAGAATTACCGTCCTTCTGATTCGAAATCATTGGAGCCGTCTAGGTCACCAAGCTCTCCAAAGCATTCAAATCGATGCAACATCGTTGCATCGAGATTAGATGACTCTCTGGGGTACGCGTCCTTCAAAAGCGAAGTAGTCCGTAGCACATACGTGAGCACGATTCCCTGTTCCACCGACTTCAGCCTTCGAGCGTCAATCCACATAATCTCCTGGGGTCGAGTACACCTGCGCCTTCGTCTACGATACACTACGTCCCATTACAACCTCATAATCTCCCGCCGCAGTTACTGGCCCCGCTCAAACCAAAGTCGTTCCTCCGAGGGCTTCACTCGCGATCGCCTTGACTCAGGCTCTAGGTCGTTCAAGACCGCTACGCGCTCTAGCAATGTTAGTGAGCCATAGCCGCGGTGATCATTGTGTTTCCTTACTTGCGCCGTCTGATGTACCGGCCTTCTGAGGTTTTTTTTTGTGTGAAAAGCTGCACCCGCCTTTCCTGCCTTTGTTGCGGTTCTGCTTGCGTGGGAGTGATCCCAGCTGGGGTCCAACCATTGGGAAGTAGTATCACGGTGTTACTCAGTTTGGAGCGACCTCCAGACCCCTCAAAACTTCCCAGTCTGTACGGCCTAATGATATAACGCGACTGCACACTGTGTCTCCGGGGGGTTTCCATTCCCTTGTGTTCATCACGATAATGGCAACGCAGTGACTGCAAAGAGCTAAACCACCGGGGCTCGGGGCAATCTGGACATTGGTAAGACAACGCGAGAATTAACCCAGGGATCGGGTCGGAAACGATCTTGGGGAGACTGAACACAGCTTTCTCTGAAACGCCGTGTGATACTAGAAGATGGGCGACAACACGAGCGTGCAGTTGTCTCCTTTCTTCGCCGGTGGCACTTATATTGAGGTCCTGCGCGTGTTTTTTGGAGATGTGGTGAAGAAGATAGTTTGGAGGGTATATCAGGTGGCATTGTTCGCAGACGAAGCCATAGGGCCCGAAATACATTCCAAGCTTGCGAAGGATGGCACACTTAGTAGGGGTGAGCGGACAGTCTTGGGAAGGGTCGGCGTGAGACTCCGCGTCACAGTATGGAACCGATCCCAAAGAAGGAGGAGACGGGGGATGCAAGGGCACGTTGGATTTGAGAGTGGGAATCAGGACGCAGTCCACGATTGCCCGACTACCTGGATATGGAATTCGCACCGACAGCACCTCTTCATCGTCAGAATCGCCCGTGGCAGAATCCCCGGAGCTGAATGGGCGCAAGGGTGTGCGTCGCAGAGAGAGCAGTGGCGGTGGGGTACTGATCCGGGATCCAGAGAGTTCAGGGGAGGATGTCGAATGAGAGGAGGACGGGGGAAGCAAAAGCTGCTCCGTGGTGGCAACCAGGACACAATCCATAATTAGCCGGGGACGTGAACTGGAGGGGCCTATATTTTGCATGGATTGAAACGTGACGGCGAGCAGTAGGGTGGGCTCTTCCTGAAAAAAGGTGGGTGGGCAACAATAAATATTTCACAGATTTCCTTGGCTCCCCTTATTAGCCGAGCGGTGGCTTCCATCGCATAATCACGTTAGCACTCTTCGTAGAATGTGTCTAGCTCGTTGAGACCTCGCCGAGTCGGTGAAGGAATTGCCCATATCGGTCTCCGAAAACCGGAGTGGACGTTAGAGAGGCAAGGGGTGCGGAACTGTGAGAGAAATGAAACTATCCGTGGGAAGCGAGGAACAGGACCAATCATGGAAGCCCATAGCCAAGTGCTCGTCGGTTATGAGGTTCCTGCCGGCGACACACGCGGCGATATCCAGGTTCAGTATTCTGGTGGAAAGGCATGATCAATGGTGTGGAATAGACGGGATGTCCTAAACAGCAGGTGCATCATGTCCTGGGAGCTACTATACACGAATAATCGAATCCTGGCATACACATAGAAGACAAAAGAAATAGTGTGTAGTCGAATAACAACGACAACTAGTAAAAGGCAAAAGAGAGGGTCAAAACCATTCTACCCACCACCCGCCCTCGCGAACCGATTCCTCCGCCTAGGGGCTGCCGGACGAGCCGACAAGGCCATGCGTGTAGTATCCCGCGATGACAGGCGAGACTCAGAGCGTAAACAATGCTCAAATCCCAGTGGTTTTGCAAGACCATTCAATGGGGTATCCTGGAGATAACCTCTTCGAGATCGTTTGGAGGGCAGCAAGCCCGGGTCTTCAGGCGTGCGTTTACCACCACTCTGCTGCTGGCTCGTACTATCAGCCGCTCCACTGCGGGCAGTGCCGTGGTGGCCCTGAGACCCGATGAGCGCCCCGGGCGGATCAAGAATTGAAGCCTGGAGCCCGCTTTGGCCTTCAAGTAGCTTCCGGTACCTAGCGCGACCTTCCTGGATTTGCTGATCCGATGGGAAGTCTTCTTCAGGCCGGATAGCTTCCCGCATCTCGTAGAGAATCTTGACGAACGCGGAGGGGGTGATGTGTTCGGATGGAGGACCCGAGACGAGCTTTTTTGTGGCTGAATCATGATGACTGATGTGTCTGAAGTACCTAGCGAGCTTGTTCATGCCTGCGAGGAAGATAACACCACGCTCGCCGTCTGTCCAGTAACTGCACATGCAGCTCGCAAACGGGAGCTCTGGAATAGCGCGTT
>JBBPLT010000475.1:0-21487 GCA_038089955.1 Strobilomyces dryophilus | reverse complement strand
GTATTCGTGTGCAAGACCTCTGACATATTGCATCAGAATTACCAATTGATCATCACTGAGTTCGCCCTCCAGAACCCCTCCGGCGGTCAGGCTCAGTAGGTCACCTCCGATTCATCTCTTGCTTGCCCTGAAATAATTTTGACTTGTAAGGGTCGCTTTCTTCGAGCAGGCATTCCATTTCCTTGACAGCGCGTCCTATGTGCAGCTCTACTTCCCAATCGTAGCAACCTCGCCGTCTCTACTCCAGGCGAACGACGCCGCCGCGGTGTCATATGTTGGGACTGGATCGTGCCTGTACAACAACGACAGCACTCCGTCCGCTGTTGGCGTTCTGATGCACTAGTTAAAATATGGTCTTGATCTTCCCTTCTCACAGAATCTGGGAGGTCGCAGGACGGCGTCAACGTCGTTTCTTGTCAGTTTCTCTTTTCACAAATGGACCTCAAAGGCCAGAGCGTTGCAGTTCTGTCTAATTTTCACTCGTTCGTCTCATCCAATACGGCTTGCTTTGAGGTACGTAAGCACTGCTTTCAGTGATTTCGTCTTGGCGGTCTCGCGCACCGCCCCACGGGGTTCGAATTATGACTACCGACTTGGCGTTGGCTCGGGCGTAAGTATGTACACATTCATCTCGCAGTTGCCATTGCAAGTGCTATTGGAAGAGGCTGATCAAAACGGAACCTCGTGCTCAACGGTGGTTCAGAGTCCCGAAGTCTGATTCTCCAGGATCCTCCTTTCGGCCATATGACCACTCGGGCGGATTCTCATCCGGAGTCATGTGGTTACTCGTCGAAAAACAGAAGGCAGCTATCATTCGATGAGTCTCCTTGGCTGCTCTGGTGTTTCACCGTAAGGAATCAGTATCCATCGCCACCGTTCAGTTCAGGGTCGATGTCTGTCGGTGTGTGGGTCGAGATCGTGCCGCGATGAACATGGTGACCGGGTACGTCTCTATCATCGATCAAGTCTGTATTATACCAACCAGGGTGGCATATGATACAGGCCCCACGTCACCATGTTACTATAGAATGTCGGGTCCCCTATAAATATGCCTAATCGTCTCTTCGCATAGCATCCTTCGCTATGTTGCCCTCTGCATTCGTTCTCCTGCCAGTCATTGCTACTATCGCTCAGGCCGGAAAGAGAGGCCTCTGCTGGCCTTGGTGTAAGCTCACAACAAACACTTTTCCGCTCATTGCTAACAATCCTCCAGACAACGCACCTCTGTGCGAGGCTTTTCTCGCGTTGTATATCTGTCATTTACACTGATCTTGATAGCAACCCTGGAGTGTTCAACAATGGCGACGGTGAAGTGGTAGCCATGTATGTCGTGCCTTGCTTTCGCAGCACCATCGCTACACGACTCTCGCCCATAGTTACGACTACGAAACCTATCCGCCACCCTCGACGAACGGTAACGGTGGCCTTGGGTTCATTGGCATGCAACGCTGTCTCGACTGCGACTCGAGTCCTATCGCCGATCTCTACTCTCGCTGGCAAGAGCAAAAGTGGACAAGTGTGTTCTTTCTTCAGTTGTCGTGCCCTACCTATGTCGTCTGATCGGCTTAATCACATGTAGCCTTGTTCACCCTGAATGAACCTGATCTCAACGGCATTTTGCCTGGTGGAGCCGCTTCTTGGTACATACAATACATCAACCCTCTGGTAGGCGACGTGTAGTCTGGTTGCATACCGACTTCTAACGGGCATGTTTAAATAGCCCATCAAAAAGGCTCTCCCCGCTATATCTTCAAGCGCAGCGTCTGGTCGAGGATTGAACTGGATCTCCGAGATGATCAGCGCTTGTGCTGGCAAGTGCGCTTTCGACTACGTCAACCTGGTAGGTCATCCACTTGACTTGCGGAACAAATTAATATCTGAACAAGCCATTTTCCAATTAGCACTGGTACGGGTAAGTTGACAGGTCGATTCCAACCTGCCTTTGCACTGATCATTACCTCCAGAGCTACGTTTGAAGAGTTCCAAAGTTTCATCAATTTTGCTCATGCCCAGTTCCCCGTAAGCGTTCGCGGTTCCTGTCCGCACTCATATATCTGACATAGTACTATGAGAATTACAAATTCGTCATCACCGAGTTTGCCCTCCAGAAACCCCCTGGCGGGCAGGCTGAACAGTAAGTCGAATCAGAACCGCTTCCAACAAGTATTCATATTTCACCAAGGATGAACTTCTTCAGACAGGCTTTCACGTTCCTCGACAGCGCGCCCTACGTGGAGTTGTACTTCCCGTTCGTGGCCACCTCTGCTTCACTGTTCTCGGCGCATGATCCCAGTGGAGCGAGCTTTGTCGATACCTCGTCTTGCCTGTACAACGACAACGGTACTCCGTCCCCCATCGGCGCTTTGATGTTCTAGTAAAGTCGGGTTTATGTTTCTCCTTGGTTCCTTTTGGAGCTCTTGGTGTTCGCAGGCTTTACATACTTACGTAAATAAACTTTGACATTCTTGCGTGCTTCCTCGCCCGGCTATGGGGTGGATGTATGTAAGTTATATATCAAGTGAACGCCGCGTTGATTCCGAAGCCGTGTGGGGGCTTAGTGTGGCCCAAGGGGGGAGGTTTTATGCAAAGTGCCATAACAAGGGTGTTCCGGTCCAATCGTTGAGCCTCGCCTACCCTTGTGAATGTCTCAAGCATAACGTGGTTTTACAGATGTGGGGGCGGATCACATCGATTCGGTGTATATCACTGTGACACCAGCCGCAATGGCAGAGATTGACTGAAGCCTAGAAGCTCACAGCGATATCATCAAGTCTATCAAGTCCTGTCTCAGTGAGATAGCCAGGATCTGGGGAAGACCCCACTCTATCTGGAGCTTATTGGCAACAAAGTTGGCACAAAACCATATATCACCCAGTGGGGCTGTGGCCCTGCCAACCATTTCAATATTTCTTCCTCCGCCATGCAATTGCCACCCAGCTTTCGACTGCGCTTCTCTCCTTTCCAACCACCACTACCTGGAGTCATGTTCACCCACAAAGGTCGTTTTTCTCAGTTCGACGAGGTACGTTCCATACGAATTCTGTCCTCGTTTCCATTCCTGTATTTTGTGATGCAGCGCGATTGATGAGTCCCCGCTAATGCCGAACTGCGACAGGACGTGTACCGCCTGCCAGAGGGGATGAGACGCATTGCCTATGACGCCGAGACCCTACGCTACACCTTCCGTGACCGCTCAGGCCAGCTCTACCAGGGCCCACCGGGCGAAACATTCGGCGTCCTCAAACCCGTCGCCGCGCCTCTCTCACACCGCCGCAACATTACCGTAGCAGGCACGTGTTCTCGTTCATTGTCTTTCATTGGCCCCAACCGCTCACGCGAACCTGGTTACTGCCGTTAACCGATACCCTAATCGGTCGTCCACTCATTGTCTTCTCTGCGTGTTTGGTTGTGTTTGGGCACATCCAGCGGAACGCTACGACCCGGCGCTGCCAAGACGGTGGGACGCGCGACCGGCCAAGGCGTTCAATGACATATTACCGCCGACATACATCGCTTCTGCGCAGGCGACGCAGGTCGGCGCGGAGTGGGCTGCCTTACCCTCTGACGCGCTCCTTTGGAGCGACCTGGTGCAGGCGGCCATACCCAAGGTACAGGAGGTCGTCGAGGTCGTGCGGCGTCGCACGACGCTGAAGCGGCGCAAATCCAAGGCGCGTGAAATCGCGTCGCACGGCGAACCCGAGTCGCGCCAGGAGATCGAATCAGTCCCATCGATCCCGTCTGGTGTGTCGGTCAGGTCGGCCCCAGACGAGAGGCGGAAGTTGTTGGAGGACGAGTGGGAGGTCGTGCGCACGGAGGAGGTGCCCCAGCACAGGGAAGAGGTACCGCAGCCCCGGCCGCAGTACATGAAGCCGAGGCGGACAAAGTCGGAGATCTGGCCTCCGAAATTCTTCAAGCATGTGAGTGGGTTCGCAAAAAACGTGGGGATGCGGTGATTGCACGGCCTGGCGCGTGCGTCGTGGGCGAATGATACCCTTGACCTCTTATTTATTGTTGACTTGTACGTATGCATAGGCTAGCTGTATGTCTGTCTGGCTGATAATGAACTTTTTCGGCGACATTAGACCGAGTTGAGATCAAGTCCGTATTTTACATGTTCTATCGGCACCGCACTACACACAATCCCTCAAGGTCCGCCCAGGCATGAAATCTGAAAACATGATGAAAATTTACACGACGCGCACACATGCAAGGAGTAAACAAATAAAGTGGTTCATCGCTCTCGACACTGGGTATCGGATACCTCGCATTCATCGCGTTTCTTGATCCGCTTCTGGTTTTCCACTGGAAACGCGCAGGTGTTTCAGTCCGAGTCCAAATAGGCTCCGATTCTTGTGCGGTGGACTGGGGCTCATCGAAAGAGGACGAAGGGGACCTTGGACGGGCGCGAGTTTCGGGTCCAGCGCAATGGCCTCGACGCGGTCTTTGGAAAGAATCTTGACCCTGGTTGATGTCGATATAAGGGGTTCGGCATCTTGACCTTCTTCATGGAGCCGCGCTTCGCCTAGATCTTCTTCGCAGAGACCGGTGAAGGACGGCGTCAAGAGTATGAACGGCGGGGGAGATGAGTCTGTCGAGCTGCTTGCGGGGCCTTCGAGCGAACCGGGATGCGGGGGATCCACGAGCGCTTTTTCTTCGTCAGGTACCTGAAGGTAACGAGAGAAGCGAGTGGTCAGCCGTCGAGGGGGTCACGTTCAACAGCAGTACGCACTTGGGGTGGCCCGTTCGGGCTGAGAGAAGACGGCGACTTGTTATGCTGGTCGAGGTTGAGGGTGAGGCGAGCACCGTCTAGGAACGACGGTGCTGGTGTCACGCCGATAGGGATGCGAAACTAGAAAAAATACGTACTCATGAATTGGGATACGCCACGGTCGGGTGTATCGGCTTCCGATTGGCGCCGACGGGACATGACGTAGCGATACAGGAGGTAGGAGAGTACGTAGCCGAGGCAGATGCAGACGAAGATGGAAAACGCCACGGGGATGGGGACCCATGGTTTGGGGCTGGGCTGCGCAGGTATTGGAGTCGAGGTGGGAGCAACTTGGAAAGCTTGAGGCGCCATCGATGTGTCGAACTTGGTGGGGAGATAGCGATGGAAAGCGACAGAGCGAGACTGAGATCGAGATAGAAAGAGGAAACAGACAGACAGAGATGGAGTTTAAATATGTTGGAGGCTGACACCTTGTTACAAACTAGGCTGACCCGGTCGCGGGCTGGCCAAGTGGACGGTTTCATATCACCTCTGGCCCATAGGGCTGGACGTTCGTAGGACCAATGGTTCGCATGGAGTGAACTTGAGAACGGAAACACGTCCAATCGTTTCTGGTTGATGTTGGTTAGTAGACGCATAAACGATTCGTTGCAGCAGGGCGACCAGTTGGCTCAACAACTTGCATTGACGATCGCTGCGCTAGGCTTCGGAAGGACTCGGCCGGGACCTGGTGTGCTAGTATTTCCTGGCGGCCGATTGGCTGACCTGAGGAGAAATTAAACTGCCCCGCCGATCGTGGCGGTACAGTGATGACGTTGCACAGCCTCTTTCGAAAACTGTATAAATGTCGCGTAGCATTTAGCATTCAGGGGTCGGTGGGACTCCCATCAATTGCCCATCATTTTCGTCTCTCACTCGGTCCAAAATGTCAAAACCGTTCAACAACTGGCCCAACGACGCCGGGGTGTGCCACGTGCCGCGTCTTACCTTACACAGTCTTACTGACCGTGTCGTGACAGTTCGACGTCGTGCACGAGGAGAGAGAGCCCGTTGAACTCCAAGTATCTGGCAAGATCCCGTCGTACGTCTCTGGTACGCTATACCGAACTGGCCCTGGTGGATGCCAGGTACAAACCGACAATGACGCGACCTTCTCTGTCCATCACTGGTTCGACGGCTTCTCACAGAACCACCGCTTCCAGATCGTGCAGGCCATGGACGGCACGCGCGTCATATACAACTCGCGGCGCAGCGTTGACCCGCTGATCGAGCACATTCGCAAGACGGGAGAGATGCCCGGATTCAGCTTCGGGCAGAAGCGTGACCCTTGCGCGAGCTTCTTCAGAAAGGTTATGAGTATGTTTGTTCCAGAGCGGAGACCGCATGAGGAGCAGGCCAACATCGGCGTCACGCTCTCCGTAAACCCGCCTGGTCTTAAGGATATCGACACAAGCAAGGGGCAGAAGAAGGGAGGACATGCGTCTGGCGTTCAATCCCTCTGGGTCAAGACGGACGCTGCGCAACTGCGTGAAATTGAACCCGACACCCTAGAGCCCATGGGTCTTGTCTCACAATCCGCTCTCCACCCAGAGCTCACCGGCAACCTCTCCGGTGCTCACGCAAAGTCAGATCCCGTCACTGGAGACGTCTTTAACTACAACCTCGCTCTTGGCAAGAGGCCCGTGTATAGGATTTTCCACGTGTCCGCTGCTACTGGCAAGACGGACATCTTGGCGACCATCACGGATGCCCCCAGTGCTTACTTGCATTCGTCTCTCATCACGAACAACTATTATATCCTTTGCATCTGGGGTGGTCAATATGCATGGGGAGGGGCAAGGATTTTGTGGGAGAAGAACATGCTCGACGCTATTGCTCCGTTTGACCCGTCGCAAAACGCTTTGTGGTATGTCGTCGACCGAAAACACGGCAAAGGCGTTGTCGCCAAATACGAATGCGATCCCTTCTTCTGCTTCCACACCATTAACGCCTGGGAGGAACCCTCTCCCTCGGATTCATCCCAGATCGACATTATTGCCGACCTCTCGATCTACAAAAACCTCGACGTCATCAAACGGTTCTATTACAATAATATCAAATCCACGCTGCCTGGGTCACTAGAGTACGTGGGGGAGAAGCGCCCTAGGAGCTGCGATGTGTTCTTGAGACGGTGGCGATTACCCGGCGTGAACACCACCATCGACGCCCCCTCGGAAGCCCGCGAGGCGATCACCGAGCACACCGCCGAACACGACCACTCGTGTGACCTCCCCGTCGTCAACCCGCGCTTCCTCAACAAGCCCTCGCGGTACGTCTATGGCGTCTGCGATCGCGGTTTGAGCACGTTCTTTGACGGCCTCGTCAAGTACGACATGGAGTCGCGTATGCCCACGTATTGGTCCGTCGATGGACACAGTCCCGGCGAGCCGATATTCGTTGCTGATCCAGAGGGCACTGCCGAGGATGACGGCGTATTGTTGAGCGTGGTGCTCGACGGTTTCGCCGAGAAGAGTTATCTATTGGTGTTGAACGCAAAGAGCATGAAGGAGGTGGGGAGAGCGGGCTTGGAGTGTGTCGTCGGTTTCGGTTTTCACGGTATCTATCACCCGCAGGCGGTGGCGGGGCCTGGTACGGATATCTGAGCTGTCTAGTCAACGGTTTTGGAAGACCGGTGGTCGTCGTGCTCCTTCTTGGGAAACGTTTGTATGTGTTAGGTTTCAAGGGCGTGTTCGGCGTCGCTTGGGAAGTGCCCTCGAGGTTATCAGAGGGGACGACCTAGACAGAATAAGTGGATACTCCAGTCGAGTGGTACGAGACAGGAGGGTGGGAACGAACGCGCCGAAAAGGAAATGGTGAACTATGTAAACGGCGGGCTGTTCTTCAACATTTGATCCCGAGGTTTGATCCCATCAAAGGAAAGAGCGACGGATGTCTTTAGCCTTTCTGAGGGCCATGACTCTGGATCAGTATGTACGTACATAGCAAGTTGATGTTTCGACACTGATTCCTGGCGGCGAACGTCATATCAACACCTAAAGATCTGAAACTCGATTTCGTAAAGGATCCTTGAACATCGTAGTTCCCTAAATCCGATAACCGTAACTCATTCGTTAAATCATGAAACTAATGCATACAACTTCCTGACCCGCTGCCAATGACCCGTATCCGATAGCATGATCAAATCACACCACCTCCATGATGATGAGGACGATCGCTTCTCTGAGGATACTCCTGTTCTTGTTGCGATCGAGGTTGGAGGCAAACCATCCGTTAGCAGGATTGCGCTGCACCGGGCCGTCGTCATCGATGGCAACTATCCAAACGACCTCTCTGCGCAAAACGACGCGTCAGGCACGCACTTGTTTTGCGCCGATCGACATGAAGGCACGATTCTCACCGGCACACGAACCACGGGCGAACAACACTCCGCGCTACACTGGGCGGGGCCGGACCACGGCGCACCGAGGACGAGGACGGTCTTGTGGCCGCTGTGGAAGGGGATTTGAAGGCGCATGGCCATGGGCGGGGAGAAGACGTGAAATGGCGCGGCGGCGAGGAAGACGCTCATCATATGGAGCGTGCCGAGGGTCGTCGAAGCGTTCGGATCGGGAGCGGGCGCGGGCGGTCGGGGATTGGTGACGGGGCGGAGAGGAAACCAGGGCGAGAAGTGGGTGGCGTTGTCGAGGCCTGGAGGCTCTGGAGGTGCCGGGGGCTGCGCGGGCGGGCTTCGTTTGTCGGACGAGACTGCGTGCCTGGCGATGGCTGCCGCCGTGGCGGCGCGTTGGCGGAGGATGACGCCGATGGCGAGGGCAACCATGAGGGAGAGGAAGAAGGCAAGGACGACCATGGCGGGGATAGAGATGTGGTGAGTAGGTAAGTTGGCGGAGGTGGGTGAAGGCGTCGGGATCGGGGTCGGGGTCGGGGGCATCGTCACTGGAGATGGGAGATCCCTGCGGGCGCTCGCCCCAGACAGACGCCACTGTTCGGGTCCTGGGAGGCTGACTGAGAAGACCACAGGCTAAGCGGGGCTGCCTCATTGGCTGACCAGCACCACAAACTGATTGACTTGACGGCATGACGTACTGCTTGCTGAGCGCCGGTGTACCTGGCCAGCGAACGGCGGACTTCCTCATGCTATATCACCACGATTGACGATATTGGAGCACAAGTGAACCTCTTCTTACCCGATGCCAGTTGTGACAAGTGACTTCATAGTTAGTTGCACTGAGGGAAGTAAAAACACTTGAAATCAGCACCCAAACTCACTGTAAATCAGCATCAAAATGTGTCACTGATTTCTCATTTTTGCTATCAGAAATCAGTGTCAAGGACATTGAATTTGAGTGCATTTGGCACATAAAAATAACATCTGGTAGCACTTAAATTCTGCAACAGAGACACTGAGATTCAGGCTCTCTCACTCATATTACTGTGCTCATAATTAGTTCACGAGTTATATTAGTACAGCACGCCATATGAGCACATGAATATATCAGTACAATTGAAGAAGGGATCAAGAGTGTCCAATATTTGCTTCAATGTACCTGGAATGCGAGTTCAGTGCATGATGTGACTTGATGCTTAGAAACTGACCACTTACCAATGGAGCTAGTCAGCACAGTGACCTTTTGAGTGAGTGTTGTGCTCCCTTGGATAAATTGCAGCCTGAAGTTTGACATGATCGAGAAATCAGCACCAGTACCATGGAGACATGGAGCTCTGCAAATGCTGGTTTTTCCTTCATTACAATCACCCTTTGTTGAAAAGTCGTATGCCATAGAAAGGCTAGTGTTATTTGTGATAGTGGACAAAGTACAGTACGACGCAAAGCTGCAATATAATCTAGGTACTGTATAGTTGTTAGGTAAGTGAATGATTCACTCCGACACCCTTCCCCTTGCGCTTTTGGGACCCACTCTTTGACTTGCTGGTGTCATTCACCTATTTTTTCGTTAGAGGACATCATATTGAATATAACAGAAATTAGACTGTGAGGGTTGCAGAAGTATCACTGGCACCACCACTGGGTCCTTTGCAATCAGGATGTTGAACAAGCCTTGGCAATGGGTGACTGTTTGTAGGCTATGCATTCTCTAAGGTGATGGTAACAGATCAAATATGAGACAAGACACACCTGGTCTGGACCAGGGCCATGCTTCAGGTGAAATAACTGGTTGGCAGCATTTTCGATATCTATCTGCATTGGAATGGTACTTGTTTGTGGGTGATCATCATTGATGTTTAAAGTCAAATCTAAATTCCACTTAAGGGCATTGAAAAGGGTCAGGTTCTCTTGCAGTATGTCCTCCAGTTCCTTGTCTCCCTCAAACTCTGGATACTATAATTCTCCCACATCACTACTTTCCATCATGCATTTGAGACCATTTGGCAGTGTCATTCCAAAATCCTGTGTGATTAGTGTAGCAGCAATGTGAGGAACAAGGAAATAGTCGAAAAATTGGATGTGCGAGAGCAGCTTGAATTCATTGTGAGGTGTTGTGTTCCTTGAGAACATGCCCAAGAGCGTGTGCATAATGATTGCTTTCCCTTTTGTTCCACAGCTTTTTTTTTCAGCCACAATGCAAAATTCATATGTACACCAAAGCACGACTTACTATCTGACCCAGGCATTCCTTATGAATAGATTGTCAGGAGACATATTTGAGCACTTCGTGGCAGCAAATTGCTTCAGTGTGACATGTTGGACCTCTAGGTCTGCTTTGAAAATTTCCCAGATACATGAGCATTCCTCCCAAAACTCTGGATCTATTGTGAATTATTGTAGGACAGTATACAAACCAATAACCTGTTTTGGGATTTCCCTGAAGTTAACCGAGGTTGCTGGCCAGCCACAGGGAAGTACATCATTCACCTTTGCCAACCTCTTTGAATCTTTTTTGATTATTGTGCAGATGTCTTGGGCAGGGAGTAGAGTTAATGCTTCCCTCTTCACTGATGAATGATGATGTATGATTCAATTGCACATTGGAGTTCAGCCGACATCTTGTTAGCTGGTGGAATTAGATCCTTGCAGAAAATACCCAGATAGTGGTGGAGGATTCAAATTCATCCTCACTAGTTGTGAGCCCAGGGATATGGTCATCATCCTCATCATGAACCTGGTATTGTAGTTTCAATTGAAACAAAATGAGATGTCACCAGAAGGTTCACCTTGTCATCTGTTTGCTGTCGGTTCTGGGAGGTTGGCCCAGCCTGCTGTTGCTCTTCATTGTGAGAGGTCATCTCTTTCTTGTCCATCTGCTGCTATTTTTTGTTATGAGAGGTTGTCCCCTCCTCATCCGTCCACTGTCACTTCTTGTTGCAAGAGGTTGTCTCCTTCTTGTCTATCTCCTGTTGGTTCTGGGAGGTCAGCCTAGCCTGCTGTTGCTCTTCATTGTGAGAGGTCATCTCTTTCTTGTCCATCCACTGCTGTTTTTTGTCATGAGAGGTTGTCCCCTCCTCATCCACCTGCTGTTGCTTAGTACATGACTCATCATTTATTTCTTGATGCTTCACTTGAGAGGACAACTTTCGCTTTTTGTCAGAGGGAGGGTCTAGCCTGTTGTTGCTTGAGTCCTCATCATCTTGAGGCTTCTTCACTCGAGAGGATAACTTTTGCTTTTTGTCAGAGGGGGGATCTGGCTCATCATTGCTTGAGTCCTCGTTGTCTTGAGGCTTCTTTGCTTGAGAGGACAACTTTTGTTTCTTGTCAGAGGGGGGGTCTGGCCCATTGTTGCTTGAGTCCTTATCATCTTGAGACTTCTTCACTCGAGAGGACGACTTTTGTTTCTTGTTGGAGGGGGCTTCTGACTTGTCATTGCTTGAGTCCTCATTGCTTGAGTCCTCATCGTCTTGAGGCTTCTTTGCTCAAGAGGATAACTTTTGCTTTTTGTTGGAGGGGGGGTCTGATGCATAGTACATCACCTTGTTTTCTTTCAGCTTTGAATTGGATTTATCTTTGAACTTGGATCCTTAGCAGTGAGATTAGGTATAGATAAAAAATGTAGCTATGCTCTTTTGCTCTTTTGGAGCTTGGTTGCATAGATACTGCCCCAAGAGATCACGAATGGGCCAACACCCTTCGAATTTCAACAAAAAGGGAATCTTATCATGAGCCTGCATGCATAGAAAATTGTTACCATATATGTGCCTCTTACCAATGAAACCTGCCTTTTTAACAACATTTTCAATCAATCCAGGATCTGGCTGACGTCTGATTGTATGGCTCGTGTCAAGATACTTCACTGTGAGCTTCTGAACAAGATCCTTATAGACCAAATAATATTAGCAGAATGGATGACAATGAAGGATCAGTTTACACAAATAATGTTATACTTCTTTTTCTTCTCTGCCAATACCATTTCACATATGATTAAGTATCCACTACACCGTCGTCCTGGTCATCCTTTTGGTTTTGGAATGAGGTTCTTGGGTTGAGGCTGGTCCTTCTCCTGTTACAGTCACATGAGAGGACAGCCCCATCATTTCTTTCCCTCCTGTCCCTGACTCTCCCACTCTCGTTCCCAATGACCCCATGGAAACCCCTAGCTCCCCCGTTCCCGTTCCACTATACTTGGTGTGCAGATTACCCAAGATACCCCAAAGGGACACCTAGGAACCCATTCGCCCTCCATGCACAGCACCTGAAGCCTGCAGTCCAGACTCTTCCCTTATTGTACTTCTACTGAACTTCATTTCCAATCACTTCCACATGGAGTTCTGGACACGCTGTTCCATTTCCCATGATCTGCTTCCTTTTGATCCTTTTGTCTCCTTTTGACCATGGACACCTGCACCCCATCTAGTAGAATCCTCAACCTTGAAGGTTCCCACCCCTTGCCACCTCACAGTATATAAGTCGGGTACTTTCTCCCATGTTCTCTAGCTAGTTCTATGCCTACCAAGCCTAGTAATTGACACAACCCTAAGACCTAGAGTCCTTGAGTTACCACTTGTCAACCAATACTCTTTGGAAGGGGGAAGAGAGTTGGAATCTAGGCTGGGGCCTTAGAGAGGAGGATACCCAAGTGAACTAGACTGGGGGTGCCAGTCGTCGTTCAGTGGGTTTATATATTCATGGAGTACATAGGTTTACATAATACGTCTCGTCTATAAGAGTCCATACCCTGTGCCCTGGGCGCAGGAGTGTGGCTGAAACGTGTATCAAGGGTGAAACATGTGTCATAGGAAATGAAAGAAGAGAAGCATACCACAGCTGTGCGGCGGTGGGAGAATGGAAGGGAAGCATGCACAGCACCAGGCTGTGTCAAGGGATGCATCAAGCATGGGTGAATGATGGAAGTGAAACGAGTGACGGTGGTGCAGAGATCAGAGGGCAAGGCTAAGGCCATTGATCCTGATGATAAGAGAAAGAGATTAGATAAGAGAAAAGATAAGATAAGAAAGAAAAGAAAAGTTGTTAAGTCCGTTGTAGATGCTGGCATGGGGCAGCGATCGTAACACTTGGTTGGTACCCAAGTGAAAGCGGTCTCATGCTTGTGGACTAGCCAATGGACCAACTTGAGTTCCTCGGGCCACAGCCAGTTAGCTGGGTTGAGGTCAAGCGCGTCGGCATGTTCCTGAGTAAAATGAATGCCCAGCACAAAGGCTGGTGGGTGAGTAGGGAGTGGTCGAAGACTGCTGAGCAGTTCGTCAGGTAAGCAGCGCAAGATGCAGAACTCCTCCTCGAGAGGGGCTGTGACTGGCCGAACCTTCTTTGCAATGGGTTTGTATGCAAAGGCATGAGCGGCGGGGTCAAAGGAGAAGGCCGAAGAGAAGGCTGAAAGGTGTGTGGGCAAAAGTGCGGTTTGAGTCAAAGATAAGAATGAATACGCAGAGGACCGAAGTGGTCTTGTGTGGGCCGAAGGTGAAACAGACTTTAAAATTGGTGGGGACGAAGGTAAAATGTGGTAACGTGGTCAGGCTCTCCCCAACCTCTCGGTGGATCATTGATCATCAAAAACCCGACTCTATGTATTCGATGATGGACTTGTGGTTGGAACACCTTTGTCCATGCCAGCAATGCGGGCAGCCTTCCATCCAAGGACGGGTCGGCATCTTAAACTCTTTGCCCAAGTTTGGGTCGTGGAGTGTGATGGTCTGGTCCCCGTCAGGGAAGTCGTCAGTCGAAGCAGATAGGAGACAGTGAAAAGGTCGGCCTAGTAGTAGGTCAAAGTTGGCCTGAGGGACAACTTGGACTTGGAGGCAAACCTCGCCTGAGCCAAAGTCAAGGCGGAGGTTTTCGACAACACCAAGCATCGCCTTGGTGCTCATGTTCGCGTTCGACATCATCATGACGTGGTCCGAACGGACTGGTAGTCCAAGGTCAAGCCATACCTGTTTAGGCATGGCGACGATCTCTGAGCCTGAGTTGAGGACTGCAGTGATGGTCTGACCCGAACCGACTACTCTGGCCTGGAGAGACCGCAGCGGAATGCTATGGTGGGCAACGATGAGGCCTTCGTCATTCCGAAGAACTTGGTCCCCAAATTTGCATTCCACCACCACAGGGTCTCGGCCCGAGAGTTTGTTGATCTGCATGACGTTGGTTGGTGCAGATATGCATTTGATAGTCATTACCTCGCGGACATGCTTGCACACATCCGGGGCGACAGAAATGAGATCTCGGACCAGTAGAGTTACGTTGGTCTCTAGTACCCGGTCGAGAATGCGCTTAGGCGCAGTCTCGTCCTCTAGGGGGAATGAAAAACGGTACTGCCCAGTCAGGGCAGTACCGTTGTTAGTGAAATTGGTATGAGGAGGGGGAGCGAGAGGAATGAATAATGGTTTTGCCACATTGGATGCAGATGAGATAGGTGCGGGTGTAGGGGCCATGGTCTTGGACGGTCCAGGTGTCAAGGCGCGGGCTGCCTCCACCGCAGGTGAGACGATCTCGTCGGGGACCATTGCTGCACAAGGACCGGCGCAGTCCAAACATCGAATGGGTATTTCTACGCTGTTGAATCGCATGCGCTTTCCCTTTTCCTTGACTTTATCAGCCTTAAATGCAGCTAACACATGGGCCATGTACTGTTGGAGTTTGGGGTCAGCAAGGTCCGGGTTGGTCTCGGTCTCCCAGCTTTCGGCTGGGGCCATGGAGACCGACAGCTCAATATCAAGGACCACGTCAGTGTCAGGGATTGTGAGAGAGAGGATGCCCATCATTATGGTGCCAGGCTGCACAACGGTCTGCAGTGCGAGCTGGTCAAGACATTCTTTTAGGCACTTGATGCCTTCGACACGAGGGATGTGCTTCCCATCAGGAAGGCAGAGCCGTCTGTCAGTGCCCCTTCGGACTTTGCCAGCCACAATGTACTCTGCGACATGGGGGCAACTGCCGATAAAGTAACCGAGGAGGTCACAAAAGGCACAGTTTCAGTTAGAAGACTGCTGCATCACGACCTGCTCTTGTTTCACCATGATTGGTGGAGCCGGCGGAGCGACGGTCTGTGGCGATGGAAATGCCAGGCCAGGAGTGGCCCATGTGGGGTAATAGGGTGTTAGTATGTCAATTGTGGTGCCAGACACCTGAGGCTGAAGAGAAGAACCAGTGAGAAGGAAATGGGTGGCTGCAAGAGAGTCAGCAATGGGATAAGGGTCCGATGGGTGGATGTCGTCTTTCTTGACGAGTAGCCTTATGCGGACTTGGCGCTGAAGGTCAGCCAGCAGACCGACCAGGAACAGAGCGTCCCAATCCATTGAAGGGAGTTTGGCTGCGGCAACTAGCAGGGCCGAGATTTTTAAAAACTTTCGGTGATACTGGGAGAACTTTGCTAGCAAGTTCATCCATTTGGAGTTATACTCCTGTACTAAATTTTGGAGGTCAGTGTGGCAGTAGCAGTCAGTGCCTTCACAACCCAGGTAAAGTGTTTTAACGGCGGCAACGAACGTTGCCCAGACTGCAGGGTTCGCAGATGCCTTGGGGAGGACTTTCCAGATGTCTGACTCGTCGTATGCTGTGTAGCGCTGCCAGCACAGACTTTCTCACTGTCATCAAGACCAGCGGCTGTGCCCAAGTCATCGACCTGGTCGAAAAAGTGGGACAAGTCCATAGCGATGGACCTGTCAAACTTGGGCGAGCTCCGAGCTCCATGGGCAGGCATAGTGTTTGCCATTGATTTTGGTTTGGGTTGACGGGGGCGAGGTGGAGATGCAGGTTAAACAGGTGAAGAGGGCCAAACAGGTGAGACGGGCTGAACAGGTGAAACTGGCCGAACAGGTGAAACTGGCCGAACAGGTGAAACTGGCCGAACAGGTGAAACTGGCTGAAGAGACGAGGTAGACCGAAGAGGCGGGAGTACTTGTGGTCAACAAGCAGGTATCAGCCAAGATGCAGGGGTAGGCCAAGATGACGTGGTGAAGGACGATGGTGAACTTAGCGAGACTGGGGAGAAGGCCAAGGGTGGTAGCGGACTTCGATGGATAGATACCTTGGACTCTAGTTGGTCCAAGAGATCGTTGAGCGACGGTGCTGATGAGGAGGAGGCAGAAGAAGCGGTCGAGCAAGGCAGAGATGGAGACAATGAGGTAGATGTTAACAGTGAAAGTGGGCTAGAAAACCGGGTCAGTGATGCCATTCTCGCCTGTCAGGGGGACAATTCTATAAACACGCCAGGTACAAAGAGTCCCAGGCTCGGTTCGTCTGTTACGTTTGTAAGAGTGCTCAATGTATAGGTCCAGCACAGTCGAATGGCGTTTGACGGCTGAATTATGGCCAGATGTGGAATGGGTGACAGTAAGCAGATAGTGCTGGACCAATTAGAGGGCCGACAGGGTTGATCAGTATTTTCTGGCATCTGATTGCTGTCAGACATGACAGCGAGCACTATTTCGCCATGATGGGGTACTGCTGGCACAAAGAGGGTTGAGTCCTCATTGATGTTGAGGTCCCAAAAGTAGGCGCATAAAATTTCAATCTCTTGGCAGTCCACTTCTATTTCTTGTCATTGAGCTGTGGGTCAAAGACGTCGTCTGGAACCCGATTGTTGTGAGTCCCTCGTGGTGGGCTCCAGTTGTAAAACAGCAAGTCTGTCTAGGGTGACCTGAGCGGTTACCCTGGTGGTACAAGAGGTCTGTTAGGTGTGGGAGAAGGTCAGTTCTCCTCTAGGGACTCCTGGGGCAAGCAGGAAACAGAGGGGAAGCTCTTCGAGCAGCTCTGAGCAAGAGAAAAGTGGGCCAACGCTTGGGCCAATAGTCCGATAGTCCAGGCCAAAGGTCCAAACAATGTGCACGAGCGGCAGGAGGTGTGAACAGTGTCAGTGACGGTGAAAATGGTGAAAACAGTGGAGAAACAGTCGGTAGAACGGTGACAGTTGTTGGTGAGCAAAAGGAAGCTCCCTATTATGACACTAAGTATGACATTTTATACTTGGCCGAGGCCGAAACTACAAAACGAGTGCGAGAGCAAATGTATGTAAAGACTGACGTCATCAGTCTGCAGACAGCAACGACCGATGGTCAGTGAATCCGTAATTAGTGTGATAATGCAAGGAAATAAGTCCGAAACAAAGAGAAGAAAGACCAGCCTTCGAACAGAAGGATCAATGAGGACCAACATGGGCCAAGGAAGGACCAATAGGCCAGACTTACGCTTGGGCCACATTGACGTTGCTTGAACAGTCTCTAAGAGTCTGAGAACAAAGTAAGAGAGTCCAGAAATGAAGCAAAACTATGAGTAATGTCCATAGCATGCATGGAATGGTAGGAAAGGTCCAAATGTAACCTTAGAGACCTACCAGTCTCAACAGCGATATGGTCCTTGATTATCTGAATTGTGTCAGTCCACATAGCAGGAGGAACGGGGATATTTCATAGCACCCAGGGAGTATGGGGCACAGTAGGAATCTTAACCAGAGGGAAATATTTTTCATCCAGATGGCCCCACTCAGTTGGGACCCAAGCAAAAGCCTGCTTGTGCTCGTGGACAAGCCAACAAACGAGTTTGACTTCGTCCAGCCAGAGCCAGTTAGCTGGATCGAGATCTAAATTTTCAGCACGCTCCTGGGTGAAGTGGGTACCAGAAGAAAAGTCCGGGGGAATGGTAGGTAAGGGGGAAAGTCCAGCAAGCGGATCTGGGGGAAGAGTCCACATAATGCAGAACTCTTTGTCAACTGGTGTGACAACCGACTGGATCTTTTTAGTGACCAGCTTATAAGCTAGCATGTGAGTGATGGAATTGAAAGAATAAACAGATGATAATGCGGATAGAGAGTCAGTGTTCAAAGTGGATTGCGTCGAAGACAGATATGAGTAGTCCACAGAAGGTGGCAATGGCCCAACTGAAAGTGGGGGTAGATGAAGATATGTGGGTGAAGTGGATACCAAAAGGGATGAAGCAGATGGAGGTGTTAACGAAATGGAAATATCACTGGAGTCTCCCCAACTAAACAGCAGATCATCGAACTTCAAAAACCCATTTCCAAGACAGTTTGATGACTGTTGCATTGCTTATTTTCCTGACACAGAGGGCATCCTTCCGACCAAGGATGCAATAGAAATGTGTATTGTTTACTGGTGTTGGGGTCGCGGAGGGTGATATTTTGCACACCGTCTGGGAAGTCTTCCATGGTTGTGCTCATCAGACAGTGGAAGGGTTGCCCAAGGAGAAGATTGAAATTTGCACACGCGAGAATCTGTACTTGTAACATAACTTCTCCAGCATTGAAATCGAGTGTGAGGTTTTCTAAAACACTGATGGTGGAGTCGATGTTAGTGTTAGCAGATGACATGTGGAGAACATGATCAGAGTGGATCGGTAGTCTGAGTTCTTCCTAGATCTTCTTTGGCATAGCAATAATCTCGGATCCAGAGCCAAGCACACCCATGATGGAGTGGCCAGTAGACCCTATTTTAGCTTCAATGGCACGAAGGGGAAGGCTATGATGAGCAATGATTATCCCATCCTCGTTTTGCAAGATCCGGCCTCCAAACTCATGAGCAACCATGGATGGGTCACATTCAGCAAGCTCGTTGACCTGAGTGACATTAGCAGATATGTTAGGAATGCATTTTACAGTAGTCATGTCGCAGAATTGCTTTCGGAACTCAGGTGACACTGCAAATAGATCTTTAACCGGCATGGGAATACTGGTGTCGAGGACCCGGTCAAGAACTCATTTAGGTGCAGCTTCGTCCTCCAGCAGGAATGAGTACTTGTACTGCAAAGTCGGATAAGGGGCATTGTTAGTGGAGGGAGGACGAGAATGGTTTGAACCGGATGCAGGTGAGAAAGCAGGTGCAGATGCATTTTCTGGTATACATGGTCTAGTCCTAGATGTGGAGGATGAGGAAGTCACCCTGGCGCGGTCATTATGTGATGGCACAGTGGCAGATGGTGCTGAAGATGATGGAGTGGATGCGGATGCGGATTCTTGGATTGTGGGGGACAGGATTTCTTCAGAGACCGCAATGGCACGCGGGTCAGGTCGCTTCCACAGCGGCATTTGAACACCATCAAAGCAGACACATTTGCCCTTCGGATCCTTTGTTGCCCTATTGGCCTGGAATGAACCCCAAGCCTGGGCGAAGTATGGCTTGAAATCATTGTCAGCAACAAATGGTATGGGTCCATTTACCACATCTGATGCCACCTCTGTTACCAGGAAGGCGGATGGGTCAATGTCCAAAATGGTGGAAGTGTCCAGATATGCAGTAGCGAGAAGTCCAGTGGTTATATGTGGTGGCAGGTCTCTATGAAAATTAGCAGATGCAGACGAGGAAGTGACGGGTTGGGATAAGGGTTGCCTGGATCCCAATACATGGTCAATAGCGTTTTTCAAACACCGGCCTCCTGGGACACAAGGTATTTTGGAGCCATCTGGCATATACAAGCGACCATCGGTACCTCACAACTTTTCCCACAGAGAGGTATTCTTGGCAGATAGAACATGTGCATGCAAAATGTCCTTGTCTGGTGCAGAAGCAGCAGTGGGGTCCAATATGGGTATTTTGGTTGGCCTCTACTTTCACAGCAGGGGCCAGAGTGAATGACAGAATGGGTATATTCAGTTGCAGATTGTGCCACGGCTGTTGGGGTTGAGGTTGGCATGGTGCTGCAACAAGAAGCATGGGTTGAACTGTTGCATGAAAGGCGGAACTGGAGAGCAGAAAGGTGGCAGCTGTGGTGACATCGCTCATGTTGTAAGGGTCGTCCAGGTGGACATTATGTTTGATGATGAGAAGACGATCCCAGATTCACTGTTGGAGAGCAGGGGAAAACCTGTGGAGATACAGTAGGTTGTGCTCCAGAGCTGAGAGTTTATTGTTAGTCACCAGGGGAACCGCAATCTTGCGGAACACCCTCATATACTCACTTATCTCATCGCAGGTACGCATTTGAGAGTTATGGTAATCCTGTACAAGATACTGAAGGTCAGTGCGACAATACTGGTCGATACCTTCACAACCGGGATACAGTTTCTTTACTGCAGTAATGAAAGCGTTCCAATCGCCCGGGTTCACAGCAGATTCTGGAAGCATTTCCCATACCTCAGCTTCGCTTAAGACGGCATAATGGATGGTGGTGCGGATTTTCTATTCCACAGTGATCCCAGCTTGGGTACCTAAGAGGTCAACATCTTCAAGAAAATGGGGAAGTTCCGATGGGGTTTTTCTGTCGAATTTTGGAGCATTGGGGCTGCTGTGGATGGGCATCTGGACGTTTTGTTGGGCCATTGGAGGAAGTGGATTAGCGGGTAGTAGTGGTGAAGGGGCAGGTGACAGAGACGAGTAGCCACTGAATAGAGGCGAAGGAGGATCTGTAGCAGATACGAGTGGATATTCAGATTCATCCCAAAAATGAAACCAAGAGGGAGAAACAGAGCTGGAAGGTACTGCAGATGATGGAGAAGGTAAAGCGGACAATGACGAAGGGAGAGGGGTAAGTGGAGAAGAATGTGGGGAACTTGATGAGTGGAGGGGCAGGACTGGTGAGAGATAATGGGGGGCAGAGTGTCCAAAGGCTCCTGGTATGAAGGGAGAATCTATGCGATGTGGGCTGAACAATTCATGGGAGAAGTGTGCAGCATGTTACAATCTCTCCCGAGGAGCAGGCTTTCTTCCATCAAGAGTTCGCCCGGTTCCTTGACAATCGGCCCCTTTAGACGTCTCGGTATATGCCGCCCATTTGTTTCTTCTGTTAACTCATGCTCCGCAGTAACCTCGTGATTCCTGTACTAACACTGAGTTCCGTTTCCCACCTTTCACCCGGAACCCATCGCTCTTCCGCTTTCCATTCCCCTTTTGTTCTCCTGACTCCTTCCGCATGGACGTCCAATTACTCCTCTAGGGTATCTCTCTTTTGGCCCTCTGTTACGATCGCTGCCCTGTACCAGCATCTACAACGGACTTAACGACTTTTTCTTTTCTTTCTTATCCTATCTTCCATCTTATCTAATCTCTTTATCTTATCATCAGGATCAACGGCCTTAGCCTCGCCCTCTGATCTCTGCACCATCGTCACTCATTTCACCTTCATCATTCACCCATGCTTGATGCATCCCTTGACACAGCCCGGTGCTGTGCATGCTTCCCTTCCATTTCCCCACCGCCGCACAGCTGTGGTATGCTTCTCTTCTTTCATCTCCGTTCACACATGTTTTTCCCCTTGATACACGTTTCAGCCACACTCCTGCGCCCAGGGCATAGGGTATGGACTCTTATAGACGAGACGTATTATGTAAACCTATGTACTCCATGAATATATAAACCCAGCGGACGACGACTGGCATCCCCAGTCTAGTTCACTTGGGTATCCTCCTC